>CAOJBK012740490.1:0-20410 GCA_948294925.1 Codiaeum variegatum | reverse complement strand
AATATTTAATATATAATTAAAACACATATCATGTATAATTCCATTATATCTAATGGATATTTATATTATGTAAATATTTATATTATTTCTAATATATGAAGAGTGTTATATATATAATGTATATTTATAGTATATATTCCCAATACTTATCTTATAGAAAAGTATATTTTTGAAATATCTAACATATTATTAATATATATAATGTATAATTCAAATATATTTAAATTATATTTTTATTATTTTTAATATATAGTTCTGATATATATAATAGATAATTTACTTATATGAAGTATCTAATATATATTTTTGAGATATATATAATTATCTTGTAGAAGAGTATTTTTTGAAATATCTAATGTATAATGTATAACTTATATTTTAGGTTATTATGAAAAGAAAATTTTCTGAAATATTAAATGTATAATTTGTATAGGTATAATGTATATTTCCTGTTATTATGAAAAAAGAATTTTTCAAAATATTTAATATATAATTCAAATAAATAAAATGTATAATTTATATATGTATAATGTATATTTATATTATTATGGAAAGAATATTTTTTTAAAATATTTAATGTATAATTTTGACATATATAATGTATAATTCATAAATATAATGTATATTTTATTATTTCATGTATAATTCTGATATATATATAATGTATAATTTACCTATAAAAAGTATTTAATATATATTTCTGATATATATTTTAAATAGTTGTCTTATCAAAATAGTATTTTTTAAAATAGCTAATGTACAATTCAGATGCATATAATATATAATTTAATTAACAATAAGATAAAATATTTCTTAAATTTTATTATTCTTAATAAAATATGAACTTTACTAGTCAAATATAAAAATGGAATAAATAAAATAAAATAACAAACATAAAATTGAAAAATGAAGGAGTGTTTACACCAACATTTCTGGGCCGAGCTCATTTGGGAATTAGTGGGGTAAAAACAAGCCATAGCTTTGTTATAGGCCTCTGAACGGCACAAGACGTGGCCCACCATGGTCCTAACCGCCTCTCTATCCTACAAATGACCAAAATACCCTTCCATACAAGACTATAAATAGAAGAGTTAGATCCCCAAGAGAGGTATCTGACATCACAATTGCCAATTCAAGACAATTTTGCTCAAGCAATCAAACTCAGCTTAGTGCTGACTATCGGGTGACGATATCCAGTTGCCTATATATCGAACCAAGTGGTTGACGACTATCGGTCTACATACCAAACCCTGCCCGAAGCAAGGTGATGGCCGGTGACCTATATCCCCAGCTGAAGCAGTTAATTTTTTGTACCTAGACTCCCTGAGGAAAGAAGTTTTTGGTCAAGCATGACCCATATATTGAAGATCGAAAGGACCTTATCTATTTGTTTTATTGTACTCAGACCAATAGGGATAATTAAAATTGTAAAAAGACCAAAAAGATTGTATTTCATTATATATATATATATATATATATATATATATATATATATATATAGATAGAGAGAGAGAGAGAGAGAGAGAGAGAGAGAGAGAATCGGGCTTAAACATCTTTTAGCATGCCCAGTGGGACCATCCTAAGTAGAAAAATGACTACCTGAGCGAAAGAAACCATTGTATCCAAGGGATTGAAAGGTGGTCAAAAGAACAACTGAGATGGCTTATCGCCACCTCCAAGGGAGGAAATTGAGACCAAAGGGTCCGTTACTATGCAAGATCCCAAAACCTTTGGTAATGTACTTGAAAAGGCTAAAACCTTGTTTGATAAGATTCCCCGTACTCCCTTAATCACTCAATCTAAGGCCATTCGAAGCATTGGTGACCCCTGACTACAATAAGGAGCCCAACCCTCATCGACCACCCGTTCTCAGCACCGCTGATATTGCAACATTGGGGGCTACTATAGCACAGGCCAATCAGTACATGCTCACTGGATTAATGAACCAGCTAGGCCGAATTATGAAACCATTCATAGAGAAAAATCAATCGGTCAAAGAATGAGATCATAAATTTAGTTCGAGATTTCAGTGATTCAGTTCACAATTCTGACTGGTATCCTAGATTGTCAAAGAGAGGAAATTGCCAATAGATATGACATGGGTAATGTACTAAGGCAGCAGCGTGGAATGCCTAATAAGAGGAATGAACAATGGCTCCAACCACCATATGAGATTGCCAGATGAAGAAAGGCAGTAGGCAATGAACAGGAGAGGCAATCTGACCCTGCTCCAGATCAAGGGTGGGTAAAAACCAAACCAAATTGAAATTTTGAATTGAATCAAATCAAATTACAAAATTGGTTTGGGTTATGGAGAATAATGGTTCATTTTGGTTTGAGATTTAAAAATTTTCAATTTTTGATTTTTTGGTTTGATGGGGGAGTTCAAAAAATTGAACCAAACCATGAAACAAAAATTCTAAAAACCTAAGGCTTATATATTTTTTTGAAGAAGTCAATTTAATACCAATAAAAAATATATAGTTTTTATATTTGAAAATTGATTTTTTTTCTTTCCAAGTTTTTCTATTTAACCTATGAGTGGGCAAAAACCAAATCAAACCAAAATTTCAAACAGAATGAACCGAAATAATTGATGTAAGCCCAACCCAAAATAAATGCCCAAAAAAAGCCCATCACCAAAAAATCGAACTGAAATAAACCAAAAACCAAAATATTTAATGGTTCGGTTAAAATATGGTTTCATATTTATGATGGTTTGGTACCAATTTTTTTAGAATATGGTTCAGTTAGTTTGGAGGTTTTTTCCACCAAACCAACCGAACCATGCCCACCCCTAGTCTAGATCATCAGGGTGACCTGTATCCTCATAATCATGGAGCACATCAATATGCCCATCCACAACTTGTCATGCAGGTAAATCACTTTAATGATGATGATTTTGTGAGAAGGTTGCAACAATTCAGGGTTTAGATTAATAGGTAGCCAAAGGAGTACTATGGCATCCCATGCCCTAAATGGATGGATGATATGTATCCTTTTTCCCAAGAATATAAGACCCCAGAATTCTCAAGGGAAGAAAATGTGAGCACCAGGGAATATATCTCCCGATTCACGGTACAATGTGGGAAAGTATCAAGGCAGGGATTCCTAAACTTACGATTGTTCAGATTTTTGCTCACCAAAACTACCTTCAAATGGTGTACCATATTGAGACCAAACTCTTTCCAAAGTTGGGAAGATATGACAACAGCTTTTACAATAGAGTTTTACTGCTCAGAACCATCGGTCACATTGGCCTATTTGGCAAAGATCGCTCAATACCCTGGGGAATCGATCAAGAAATACAGATCCAGGTTAAAGAGGATGAAAATGCAATACTGAATAGTAGTAGCCCAATATGAATTAGTGATGCTGGCATTTAAGGGCATGAATATGACCTTGAGGGAACAGTTCCAAGGGACCATATTTTTTTACTTTTATGATCTTATTGACCGGGTCACTAGTTTCAAATGGCTTCTCAAGGAAAAGGAATAGAAGAAAGTATCTTCCTAAGGTTCTTACTTTAAGGACCAAGTCACCCTAAGCACCCCCAAGACATCTCTAACTCAGATGAGGAAGTTGAAGAGGTATGCATTGCAGAGCTCAAAGCCAGCAAACCATACGAATGTGAAATATTGACCCAGCCTCTCCTTGTGCCTATGAGGAAGACTAAGATGAACAAAATTGCCAAAGATTATTCTTTTGATATTATAAAAGCTAAGGAAATATTTGATGCCTTACTTAGAGATAGGCATATTGAACTCAGTGCAGGGCATGTGTTATTCCCACTTGAAGATCTACCAAAAATTTATTGTAAGTGGCATAACTTGAGCCGGCATAATACTAATAATTGCCTTAATTTCAGGAATATCATACAAAAAGTGATTGAAGATGGCTAATTGAAGTTTCCCTCAATGAACAAGCATCAAATGGTAAAGACCACACCATTTCCAAATAAAAAAGCCACTGGGATAAACATAAGAATGGTAAGCATCACTCCACTTAAGGGATAAAAAGCATCAGTGATCACTAACCTTTGCTTATTTTGCCATTTTGATCACTAACCTTTGATTTTTTTTTCATTTTAATCACTAACCTTCTATTTTATTGCACCAGTATATCAATAAAATGTTTCATGGGCAGAAATCTGACGTGGCATGCTTACTTAGTTGACATGTGGCATGCCACATCAGCTCCAAGTAGACATGTTGCATGTCAACACATGTCATTCCACGTCAGATTTTTTGCCATGAAACCTCCTAGTGACTTGCCGGTGTAATAAAATAGAAGGTTAGTGATTAAAATGAAAAAAAAAAAGGTTAGTGATTAAAATGGAAAAACAAGTAAATGTTAGTGATCACTAGTGCTTTTCACCCCTCCACTCGGCTTAGGATATCACAAAATGAATTCCCCTTTAAGGTCAAAGGAAAAGGTGGATCTATCCAAATGAAACCAAGGGAAAGTAGCCAACGCAACAATGTGTGCTCGATTCAAGCCTCAGATGTCCCAATTGTGAGTCTAAGTTTGAGATAGTCCCCAAAAATAAGCCACCATGTTCACCTCCAACAGTAGAGAAGCGCTAGGCTATTGAAATTGGCCATGAAAAAAAAACATGTACACCAGCGACTTCAATTCCCAGATCAAAAGCACACAGGAGACCCACCGAGGAGTCCAGTCAGTGCAATAATATGAATCTGGTAATGGGTGGTCAAAACATTAAAAATGTCTCCAAATAAGTAAGGACAATGGAAGCAACATGAACCAAAAAGCAGACCAATTGTGTTCACCAGATTACAACATCCTAACATCGGGCGATCAGGGCTCACCCGAACAAAGAAGTGTCAGTTTCAAAGACAGTAACAAGCCACGAGACTTGAAAAGGAAACGAGGTATAAAGCTGAAAAAATAAAGGAACTCCTGGTTAGAAAGGAAAATGCTTGACTAAAAGAAGAGTAATACTGGGAAGCTCGAGAGCATAGGAAAGCCAATGAAAGGGGAAGATGGGTGGTTCAAAATGGCCAATAATATAAATAAGTAAAAGAAAGGTTGGAGAAGAGAGATGAAAGAATCCTCAAAGAAGCCAACAACCGAGCTAAGAATGATGAAGAAAAGGTAGTGGCTCTTAACAGGAAACTCTGGGTGTGGAGTCACGAAAAGGTTGAAGGTGGAGAGAAAGCCCTAGTTAATATTAATGGGGTATAACATGAAGTGCTTTTAAACTGTCGAAAAAACAAAGGAGAAAGCTTGCACCCCACAGTTAAAGCAATGAGCATTGGAATGGTCTCGACCTCTCCAATTCCTATGAATAATGATATTAGAGTCACATTGCTTCCAGATAACTTTTAAGAAAATCTAAGTAAAGCTACCACCCTAGACGGAGATGTCTTGAATGGTGATCTTACTGAGGAAAGCGAAGTGTTGTCCCCTTCCATTACCATAGAACATCTTAAATTACATCTGACAAATCATATTCAGCCATTATATGTCAAAAGGGAGGGGAATGGGATACCGACCAATAGGATTCTAGTTGATAATGGTGTCGATGTCAATATATTGCCCCCAAAGACATTTAAAATATAAGGACTAAACACTAAACATCTTAAAAGGGTTGAGTTATCTCTACATGACTTTGTAGGGGGTGAGACCTTACCAGAATGATTCATTTTAATATAATTAAAAGTCAATAGAGAAATTTGGATTATCGACTACTACGTGGTAAACACACAAGTTAACTACAACTTAATGGTGGGCTGAGATTGGATTCATGGCAACCTATGCTTACCCTCAAGTTTGTACCAATTGTTAATCTTATTTAGGGAGGAGTATGTCAAAAGTGTGAATGTAGATTCAAACCCATTAGCCAGGAAGTCCATATGATTGACGTAGCATACTATTAACCAGATATGTTGGTTTCGACGCTGAGGGAACCAGAAAGAATTCTGGAAAGGCAAATGATCTTGGCTAAGGAAATGTCACAACTTGTTTCAGTAGGGCCAAACCATGGTCGAAAATAACAATAATTTCTATGGATAGTACAAGCTCTAAAATGTTAAAAAGGCAAAGGGAAGTCATCAATAAGCTCCAAGGTTTATTCTGGGAGCAAGTGTGCTCAGCCGAGTGTATTTATGAAGATGACGAGTAAGATCCATTAGGGGAACTAAAGCTTAGGGATATCAAAAGGGCAGGAAGAAAGATGGATGATGACCAGGCTGAAGTTCAGGAGCCCTTAAAAGAAATCAACCTCGGTACAAAGGTTGACCCACAACCTATATTCATCAACGCAAAGCTAAGCCCAGAGTTTGAAAAAAAGCTGGTGGATTTTTTGAAAGAATACAAGGATTGTTTTGCATAGAATTATAATGAGATGTTAGGGTTAGATGAAAATTTAGTGGAGCACAAATTACCAATCAAACTCGGCTTCAAATTGTTCAAACAACCAATGAGAAGGATGTCAACCGAGGTCAAAGGGTTGGTCAAAAAGGAAATCAAGAGGCTACTGGATGCTGGGATTATAAGACCAGTTGTATATATTGAATGGTTATCTAACATCATCCTAGTTATTAAGAAAAATGGGAAGCTCGGTGTTGATTTCAAAATCTTAAATACAACCACTCCAAAAGATGAATACCCAATGCCAATCGTAGATATGCTTGTAAACTCGGCAACAGGGAACCCAATTCATTGATGGACATTCAGGGTACAGCCATAAAATAGTTAGAGAAGACATGCACAAGACTGGTTTTTGCTGCCTTATATCGATCGGCGCATTTGAATGGGTTGTGATGCCATTTAGTCTTAAATATGCATGAGCCATATATCAAAGAGGTATGAATGCAATATTTCATAACTCTCTTGAGAAGTTTATGGAAGTCTATATTGATGATGTGGTAGTGAAGTCTCAATAAAAAGATTAACATCTGGCCGATCTCAAGAGGGCATTTGATAGAATGAGGGTATATAAATTAAAAATGAATCAATTGAAATGTGCTTTTAGAGTATCAATAAGAATTTCCTCGATTTCTTGGTCCATCAACGGGGAGTAGAGGTGGAAAAAAATAAAGCTAAAGCTATAATTCAAGCAGTGGCACCTACCATTAAAAAAGAGTTGCAAAATACTCATCGGCCAGATAAATTTCTTAAGGAGGCTCATAGCTAACACAACCAAAAAACTTAGGCCTTAGAGGCCCTTCCTAAACTCTAAAAATGATGAAGGGTTTATTTCGACTAAAGAACATTAGAAGGTATTTGAAAAGCTGAAACATTATCTTATTAGACCCCTAATTATGACACCCACCAATGCTGAAAGAACCTTTGATCCTCTACATTTCAGCCTCAGAAAAGACAATATTGGGAGTATGCTGGCACAAAATCAGGGAGGATTTGAAACTTTGATCTATTACCTAAACAGAACCCTGACTGAGGTAGAAGGGAGGTATATTCCCATAGAGAAACTCAAGTTGGCGTTGTATTTCTCATATACCAAACTCAAGTACTGTATGCTGCCGGTAGTGGTCATGGTAGTAAGCCACACATACATTATCAAATACATATTATCTCAACCATATCTCTGTAACTGGCTTGGCAAATGGGATGTTGCTTTATCTAAATTCCATTTTTAATATGTTCTACAAAGGGTTGTTAAAGGCCAGGCATTGGTAGATTTTTTGGCTCATCATCCTACGAAGAGAAGTATTAGAGATAAAATTATCAGAAAACTAGACACGGGAGTTATGGTTTGATGGTTTTAGAATGGCCACTTTTGCAGGAGCAGGTGTAGTGATAACTTGCCCAAAAAGGATTTCGACAAAGTTGGGATTCATGCTCAGGTTCCACTGTACAAACAACCAGGCTGAGTATGAAGCCCTGATCATCAGTTTTGAGATATTGGCAGAACTAGGGGTAAGATCAGTTAATGTCAGAGGGCATTCCCTGTTCGTCATTAATCAGCTTACTGAAGAGTACAAGTATGAAGTTTTAGTGTTGATACCTTGCTATAAAAAATCCTCTCATCTCACAAATGGATTTGAGCATTTTTATTTTGAGTATTAGCCCATGAATCTAATTAGGAAGTAAATAGATTGGCATAAGGAGCATTTAGATACCTTCAGTGGTTCAAGGAAATATTGTTATAATTTAGGTCGAATTCAGTAATATGTTCAAAAGATATCTGCCCTTTGAATGAACAAATTCAGGTGCACCCAGGAGCTTTTATGATTGATATATCTATTCACTTTAGAGAACCCATTGTCCATTACTTATAAAACCCTAGTCAAGATGTGGACGACAAGACAAGGATGGTAGCTCCCAAATTTTGGCTAGAGGAAGGAATCTTATACAAAAGAAAAATAAGATTTGCTGCTACTCTATCTTGGGCCGAAAGAAGTGATGCTGGAAATGGATGAAGTTCATGAAGGCATTGCTAGGGAACACCAATCAGGGCAATTAATGAGAAGATTGTTAGAACCACATGGATACTTGTGGCCAAAAATGGAAAAAAGACCATGTCGAGTACGCCAAGGGGTGTGAAGTCTGTCAGAAACACATGCCGATTCATCATGCGCCAGCTGAGAAGTCCACTCCATTATCAAACCATGGCCTTTTAGAGGATGGGAAATGGACATAATCAAGAAGATATATCTGCCATCATCCAAACAACATAATTTCATTCTTGTGGTGATTAATTACTTCACAATGGGTCAAAGCGTTTCCTTTGAAAAATGTGAACCAATAATCAGCCATTTCTTTCATTAAAAACTAAATTATATAGAGAACTAGACTTCCACAAACAATTACGACCGATCAAGGAACCATGTTTACGAGAGACGAGATAAAGGAATTTTGTAATGAGTACGAAATTAAGATCCTATACTCAACCCCTTATTATGCCCAATCTAATTGGCAAACCAAAGCAACAAACAATCTTATCAAGGGAAATATTCAGAAGATGATTGATCAAAACCTAAGGGAGTGGCATGAGCTCCTAGGTGAAACTTTGTTCGCTTTCATAACTACTCTAAGAAGGGCTACTAAAGCCACCCTATTCAAGTTAGTGTTTGGACATTCAACCAAAATTCCTCGAGAATTAACAATTGGGTCCATAAGAAGAAATTTCCAAGATCAAATGACTCCCGAGAACTATTTTGAAGAAATGATGAGAGAGCTAGATGAGCTGGACTGTGAATGAATTATGGTATGGGATAAGATGCAAGCCCAAAAGTAGAGGGTGGAAAAAGCTTACAACAAAAAAGTTCGGTTAAAGGTGTTCACAATTGGGGACCTGATCTGGAAGGTCATCCTACCACTCGGAGATAAGCAGCCTGAGCATGGTAAATGGTCACCAAATTGGGAAAGGCCTTTTGAAGTCAAAGAGATCAAGGGAAATGGTGCGTATCAATTGTCAAATCCAAATGGGAAAGTTCATGTCAGGTCAATTAACGAAAAATATTCGAAACTTTAATGACCATCTATATGGGAAGGCATTGACCGATTGTAATTTGAGAGAGCAAAAGATCAAATTAATTGATGTAAAGCTGATAAACAGCTATATGTTCTGCTTTTCTTAGAATAGGCCGACAATACGGCTTAGGCTAATTAATATAGAGCCGATAAACAACTACGTGTTCTACTTTCCTTAGAATAGGCGGACATTACAACTTAGGTTCATTAATGTAAAGGCCAATACACTGCTTAAGACAAAGTCAATTGTATTTAAATAAGTATATGAAATGGATCAAGGCCAACGAAATGACTATTTCATAATTTCCATTTGCAATGAAACTTGTCTTTTCATTAACTAGAAAGAAAAGATTACAAAGATGGCTAGGATACATAACCATATAAAAGTGTTTTTGAAAGAAAAGGGTCTAAGTTCGAAAAATCTAAGAAAATGGGAATAAGTAAAAAAAGATTATGGGTTAGTCGAGGAGTTTGATGAATAAACTCAGGAAAATATGCCAGGAGCCACCATTGGACGATCCATAAAGGACCAGTCAAGTTGTTAAATGGTTTGGAGCCTCCAATATCCAAAAAAGAATAGTTGCCCCTATATAATTAAGAAAATATATAAGGGCCGAGAGCCATTCTCCGGCCTTGGGCAAGAGCAACAGCTAGGTTTAGGTGTTCTTAGGTTGCCTTAACCGACGTGGTGTAGAAAATGAGCTTGCAAAGCCAATAGAGAAGAAACGCAGCGTGTTCAGTTTCATCAGGAATCGGCTTTTGAGAAGAATTTTTTATTAAGGAAAGCCTCATAAGCTGAGGTAGTTTTTCTAAAGGTAAGTTTGATAGATAAAGAAATAGGTAGGTTAGCATCTATGTTTTCACCAAAAATAGGTACCCCTGTTAGACAAGCATTATCATACAAAGTTATGGATATTGGTCAAAGACGGAATGCAAAAATGTTACAATGGACCGACCAGAGTAGTAAAGCAGGATATAAAATCTATTTGTGAAGAGGAATTTTTTTCAAGCAAAGATCAAGGAGACTAGAAATGCCCAACTTTTCACAAGACAAAGAGAAGTAGGGAGATAAATACTGGTGCCATTCAACAAAATCATGAGACACACTAGGCCAAGCTCGATTCAAACAACTCCGAGTCCACGAAAAGAAGTTATTGGGTCTCCTAAATCGGGCTCAAGCTTCTTTACTAAACAAGGTGTTTATGTATTTGGCCTCATACATTAAATGGAAAATAGGACTGACAAAGAGACCAAGATCATGGGGGATAAATACCTCGACCGAATAGGTCCCATCGGCGTTATTGACAACCTCTTAATAAATATGCTTTTGGTGAAATTGTAGTAACTTCTTTTCACATCCTACAAACAAAGAAAAGAATAACTGATGAATTTGAATTTGAATTTGAACAAAAGAGTGATTGAAGAAATTGAATCTCTGAAGGCTGACTTACTTGAAGGGGAAGATTCAGTGAACAAGAGTAAAAATTTGAGAGAATAAGAAAATACCAGAGAGTATTACCATAGTAAAAATGCTCCTTTTTATAGTAAAGCGGCCAGAAGTGTGATATTAATGACTAGACGTTTCATCTTCCCAAGCGAGGAAAGGACACATGACATAAGCGACGTTTAGAATTTCGAAACAACCCTTGTGATACCTCAAAAGTATCGGGTAATAATGGTCTAAAGCTAAAAATAATTCGGCCTCAAAGGACGAGTTCATCCTTATCAAAGTTGTCAGTCAAATCGTTTAGTGGTTACAAATGAGCTCGACCAACTTAGAACTTGGGGCCTTCTTTCTCTAATTATTATCAGTCAAAAGAAGTCAAGGGGCATTGTTTACACTAAAATTTCTAAGCCGAGCCCATTTGGGAACTACTGGGGGTACAAACAGGCCATAGCTCTATTATGGGCATCTGAATGGCACAAGATGTGGCCCACGATGGTCCTAACCTCCTCTATGGCCTGTAAATGACCAAAATACACTTCCAGATAAGACTATAAATAGAAGGCTCAGATCCTCATGAGAGGTATCTGACATCACAATTACCAATTCAAGATAATTTTGCCCAGGCAATCAAACTCAGCTTAGTGCTGATAATCAGGTGACGACATCCATTTTCCTATATCTTGAATCAAGTGGTTGACGACCATCAGTCTACATACCAAACCCGACCCGAAATAAAGTGACGAATGGCGACCTGTATCCCCACTTGAAGCAGTTAATTTTCTATACCTAGACCCACTGAGGAAAGAAGTTGTCGGTCAAGCACGACCCATATACTGAAGATCGAAGGGTCCTTATCTGTTTGTTTTATTGTACTCAGACCGATAGTGATAATTAAAGTTATAAAAAGATCAAAAAGATTGTATTTCATTTCAGTTATATATATAAAATTGCATTTTTAAACATTGATGATTGATAGTTATTTCTAATACGGAAACTGGTTAAAACAATGTAAAGATTGTAAGAGACCAAGACAATCGGGCTTAAACAAGGAGAGAATGGAAATAAGAAAAAAAAAGTAAATCAAAAATGAGTATCCTTAGAAAACAGGAAAAAAAAATTGAAAAGCAGTGAATCTCGTGAATCGAACTCACGCCCAAAAATAAATGAATACGATATTTAGCCAACAGGACGCTGCTTTCTTTGTAAACGTGTATCTATATCTTATTTATTGGGACAGCAGCATCATGGTCCAGATCCCTGGCAAAAATTTACACAGAAAAGTAGTGTTGATCTTGATTGTTGCCGCCGTTACATTTGGCATGACCAGAGACTCTGTTCGCATACTCAGAACTCACACTTCTTCTCTATCTCTTCTCTAACAGACATTTCTTTTCCTTATAATCCAAAAACCCCAAAATATATATTTGTAATTATATATATATACATATAGATATGAAGGGGAAGAGGAAGGCAGCCGCAAGCCCCAACACGGCGCCGATGAGTGATGCCATGGACGACGATAGGCACATGGTAGAGTTTTCCGTTCTAGGAGGGATTGCAATTGCTGAACGAGAGAAAGAGAAAGAACGAGAAAGAGAGGAGCTTGATGATGTTAATGATAATGGAGACAATCGAGATGAAGATGAAGTAGACGAAGAGGAAGAAGAAGAAGAGGAGGAGGAGGAGTATGAAGAGGAAGCCAAATTAGATGAAGAGCGGCCTAAACTTGATGAGGGTTTCTTCGAAATTGAAGCTATTCGTCGAAAACGGATTCGCAAGGTTGTCCCTTTTTTTTAATATTGTTTCCCCCTTTGTTGCATTCTCTTATTTCTCATTGGGAATACATCATTCTCCCATGTCTTAAAATCTTCTATTTTGCTTTAAAGTTTAGGTTTTTAATTGAAGAATGAAAGTTAATAGGATGGTTTTGATCTTATTTTTGTTATTGTTAATTGTTTGAATTGTTCTAATTGAATTTCCTCTCCCATGGTTGATGATAATGGAAATCACTCCTCTAATGTTGCATAAAAATAGGGTCAGCTCCAGTATCTTATAAAATGGTAAGTGATCCATTAAGCATTTTTACTTGTTTTTTTTTAAGAAAAAAGTGTATTTTTCTACTTTGGTATTAATAATATTTATAATGTCTTGACTATTGTATGTTTCTATTTGTTTTTAAGGCGAGGCTGGCCAGAAACAGCCAACACCTGGGAGCCCTTGGAAAATTTGCAGTCATGTTCTGATGTTATTGATGCATTTGACGAGAGGTAAATTCCTTTTTGTTTTCCTATTTGTCTAGACTTTATTTGTAACCAAAATGAAGTGTAAAGTCTAGAAATTTGTGTTGCTTTTTCACTCACAATTGGTCTCATTTTCCCCTGGTTTCAAGCTTGCGGTCTGGTAAATCGTCACGCAAGAGGAAACGCAAGTATGGGGGTCCTCATACTCAGCCCAAGAAGAAGCAGCAACGTTTCATGGCTTGCTATAACATATCTGGTGTTGAAATAAATGTTGTTGATAAACCTTTATCCTCCTCTTTGAATCACTTGAGCCCTGCCAATCTACCTGCAGCTTCGGGTCACGAAGGACAGAACAATGGAGATGTTAGCAATGTCAAAACAGCCAAAAGAGCTGATGAGAATGTCTACTCTAATGGTCCAAAACAAACTTTTGACAAGAAAGAGGATAACGATTATGATCCAAAGCTTAGTGAGCTGAGGGGAACAATTTCTACCAGTGATGCAAATGCAGATAAGCTAGCAATAGAGTTCCAAGAAGGTAATGCTTCAAGAGCTGAAGGTTCTGTAAATGGGCTTGCCAATGTTGAATATGTGGATCCTGTTCAGAATGGTCGCCGTACAGGTGCGAGGAGAAGGAAGTCTGGTTCTGTGAAAAGGTTTCAAAAGGACTTGGCCTTATGTGAATCAGTTTGCTTACAAAGTTCACCATTTCTTTTACAACCTTCACCATTAAATATTGGCTCTAGCGAGGCAACTAGACCACCAGGGATTCAAAATGGGAGCTTAGCCGGGACAAATTCAAGTTACAAGCCACAGGGTGAAAATTCTGTAGCTATCATCAAGATACTCAAGCCAATAGGCTTTTCGGCTTCTGTAATGGATAATGTTCAAGATGTGCTAGTAACCTTTGTGGCATTGAGGTGCGTCCTCTCAACTCCCAACTTTTATTGCGTCTTATTGGTCATAATTCTCTGGTTCTGCAGTGGACCTTCCTTAGATCTTACAATTGAGTGAGTCTTATACACTTGAACACCTTTTCCCCCTGACATGTTTATGCTTCTGTTATTTCTACTGCTCCAAAAGTTTAGATTAGTTAGAGTTCTATATTTAGCAATCTATACATATTGTGGTTTTGCAAGTGTTTAAGCTTTTAGGGGTGTGTTTTTAAAGGCCACCATCCTCAATCCATATAAGAAAGAGTGATGCAGTCCCAAATATTTATAATATGGGACCACAGTTTGGAGTTTGTAACTGTGCCTTTCTTGATAGCATTTGCTGTGTGGGAAGTCTAAAGTCTTGTAGACGTTACTAATCTACAATTCTTTTCCTTGGCTTGAAATACCTAGGGAAATGAAAATAAGTAAGGTCTCTACAGACCTCTGCAATCTTATCATCACTTATTTGGATTTTATTATGGTAATATAGGTATTTTGGTTGGAGACATTAAGTATGCTTGCTTACTTTTTTATTCACCCCTTAACTCTTTCTTGTCTCCCATGCATTTTTATTCTATTCTCTACTCTATTTTAGTATCACTTTACCATTTCTATGATAACTCAAAGTTACTATCATATGTTTGGAATTTAATTTGGACAATTTGGAGACTTGAAGTTGCATTCTTGCCTATTTCTTGTTTACTTCCCTTTTCTCTCTTGTTTTTAGCGCCATTGACACACTGTACTATTTTAGGATAACTTCATTGTTGTTTCATCCACGATCCGTATATGCTTACAAGTTTCTGCCCAAATTCTAATTGTTTCTTTCTCAAATAGTGTCACACGTTGAATAAACTGCCGCCTTCTTCAGTAATTTGGTTAATTTTTTTTTACAGACTCCAACTTTCCTGTGCTTTTACAAAATTCACTTCCAACGGCCCTGTATCATTACACCATGAACCCTATTGGCATTTAGAGTTTTCTTTCCCTCATAAATAGCCATGTACAAGAAAACCAGAAGCATGCTTTAGAGCATGTTCATTGTCATTGCTGAAGTCCTTGGTTGCATCAATTTTCTTGTGCCTTTGCCGGAAGGCAATGAAATAAGGATAAAGAATATGTTCTGTTGTATTTCATTTTTGCTCCATTATATTAAATCAAACATTTATATAGTAGTACATTGTTACTGGAACTTGCTTTTGGATCACTCCTTTTAAGGGAGAGCTGATGCTAGTAAATGTTGGGTATTTTGGTTTGATACTCTTTCAACTTTCATCAACCCTTGTGTAGAATCTGCTCCATTGCTCATGACGTAAATAGCCTCTCTTTGAAAGACACCTGAACATCGATGTTGATGCTGTAAAAAAACTCAGTAGCAATTTGTGCTTATCTTTGTTTCTGGCTGCAAACCAGCCATTCAGCGAAAACCAAATGGACTCCCAATTAAACCTATGTAGTACGCGCCGCAACCTGTCCTCTACACAATTTAGACACTTGAATCTAATAATCATCAAACCCCATTCTACACGAAGACATAGACAGGTTTATCATATCTAACAAATATGTATGCATTTGCTTATGTATAAAAGGGGAACTCAGAAGTGGGAGCATTGAGCTGTATTATTATGTAAGGACTATGTTGTTAGCTGTAATTTTTGGGTTTTCTTCTTGTACGATGTTTCATCTGCTGGAATAATTATATATGGTTTCTTACTTGATAGGTCTGACGGAAAGGAAGTCATGGTAGATAACAGGTTTCTTAAGGCTAATAATCCACTTCTGGTATTTTGGTTAATCCTTCATAAATCTCCTACTTTCGTCTAGTATTGCAAGAAGCCTATCGTAGTTATATTTACTATCCTTTTCTTTGATGGCAGTTGATTGATTTTTACGAGCAACATCTCAAGTACAGTACTTGATTAGATGGAGATTTGGAAGGAAGAGTAGCATATGCAGCTCTGCATATCAGTTGTTTTTGCCGGTGTACAGTTGTAATTCTATAGTAGCAGGAGAAAGAATGCTATCTTATTTTAGTAAACTAAAACTCAGTATAGCTGAAGGCTAGCTTTTTGTATCCTTACGCTGTATCTTTTGTACTATCAAATGTTTTGTATTTAATGATCCTTCAGTTCTGTTGTCAGAATATTTAACTTAATGATAATTTAAACTTGCTTGGAGCCCAGTTTTCATCTTTATTCCAATCTTTTTTATATAGAAAATTGGGAGATGCCCCAAATTTTCTGCTAATTGTTTGTTTGTATATTATTATTGGATAATTGCGTTCATGATGAAGATTTAGAACAAGTCATTTTCATTGGTATTCTATTTGTTAATATCTAAAAACAGGATGCCTCATGGTGACCTTTTATTTCTTTAGTTGATGAATTTGTTGGTTGTGGTTGGCTATGAATCTATCCTTTATAATATTTATATAAAGACATCCCCATATGTCAAACTAATTGCATAAAATAAGAGTATAGAACAAACATTGTCATCTCTGCCATCTCTAACTTCATCTTTTGAGAAAGTAGTGGCTGGTTATACGAACGAAGCAGGAGAAAGCAAACAAGAATGGGGAATAGAGGGCCATCACCAGTAGTGCCATCTCTAATGGTTGGGGTTTTAGGATTGGTTGTGTTTGGTCCTGTGCTTATGGAATATGTGGTGCCTTTATTTCAAGCTGCAGAAGAAGAAGAAGAAGGTGCTTTCTCTTTGATGATTTTGGTTCCTCTTATAGTGATAGTGGTTGTACACTTGATTTCTACTGTGTCCCCCAGATCTTCAAGATACCAAACCATTAGCTATACTTATGAAACTGAAGGATATGGTTTAGGAACATTGCTTCTAGTTGTGTTGTTTTTGGTTCTGTATAACATTTGGTGACGGCTTTTTTTTTTCCCCAAACATTTGGTTACAATTTATATATCAATAAAAGGATTAGATTTCTATGTACATGTGTCATGGAAGCAAGTATATCTTCTGGTTTCTATGTGAACTTTTAACAAATAGATATCATATATGTTCCTTGTTCAATCTTTATTGATGCTTTGTTACAGATAAGTGTAACCATCTTGCATAACTGATACTGTATTGGAGTCGAGAACAAGAAATCCAGTGCACCACCAACCATTTCCAAACACAGAATTGAAGCATTTTAAGGCATCTTCCAATTTTAAAAAAGCTACAAGCTTTCTGAGAAATTTGGCTACAAATTGCTACACAAAGCAAAACAATTACATAGGAGCTAGTTCTTTGGTATGTTTTTCCCCACAATCTTAGCTGGTGCTAATCGAAGAAGATTTCCTGGCTTACCAGGGACAGCACCTTTGACCATAATAACACGAAGTTCGCTATCAATTTTAACAATCTTGAGCTTCCTGATCTTTGTTTTAGTTCCTCCCATTCTACCAGGCATCTTTTTCCCCTTGTATACGCGGCCAGGTGTCGTTCCAGCACCAATGGATCCCAATGCTCTATGACTCTTGGAACCGTGAGTCATTTGACCCCTTTTAAAATTGTGCCTCTTAATTCCACCTGTGAGTAATTGGGGAAGATAAAAATAAGGAATCAGGCACCACTTCATTAAAATGGAAAGAAGGGGAGGGGGAAGGAAGAGCAATTCAGCCATTTCCCTTCATTCTCTTCACTAACAAAATTTAATTTAATAAACAAAAATTTTCTCCCTCCTCTCCCTTCCCCTCCCTCTTAAATATAACTTCCTCACCCCACTCGGCCTTGTTACCATGCATGGTGTAAGGGAACAAAATGATCAGATGACATGAAGCACTACACTCAAAACTAACAACTGAATCAAGAGAAACTAAAATTGAAAAGACCAAGAGAATAAGAAACAAGCCCTGAACAATTCAGGGAAGGTAACATTAGCCACTACTGAACTTAAATAAGGGATAGAAATTACCGAGTATGGGCTTGTTATGGCAATAACATGATGCGAAGAATTCTATATTAGCTTACAAAAGTGTTTTTTTTTTCTTTTTTTCAAAAGAAAAAAAAATTAGTTCCAACAGAAAATCTGTCCACAACGCTGATATGTAAGAATATATAAATTCTGTTTAAATTAAAATTAGCTGTGGGTTACAAGATGCAATATTGGATCGCATAAAGCTATCAAGCTAATGAGATGAGATGCTGCATAACATTTATTTAATCAAGCTAGTTGCAATTCTTATTCCTATTTTGTTTTAGTTATTAGCAACGGTGAACCATGGTGATTCTGCAAGTCATTATTAAGCATGTAGCAAATTAGTCTCTTTCCATAAGATCATTACATTAATGTCAAACACCAAAATGCTATTAGTGTATCTTCCCACTATTCTATCAAAAATCAGGTTCCTGGTTCAGACCCCGCATTCAAATCCATTACCAAATTTTACAATATTCTTGCTACTATAAGTTTTATAACACAAAATAAATGTTTTCCATGCACATTTGCGGCCAATATTAGGGATAGAAAAATACTATTCCACACATATTAAAGATGGAAACTTAAGGATTGAGACTAACTAATTATAAAATGTACAGAATTTGTATTATGCATTTGTTAATACAACTCCTAGAAATGGATAACATTATGGAAGATGCTGAAGTGTTTGTTGCTAGAAATAGAAACGTTCAAACTCACATCAAAATGCTCCGATAGACTCAATTCAAGCTTAATCCAAAACTTATATGGGGTCAGCTCCAATAAGAAACAAATTAGAAGAGCTATTTAGCTTCTCATTCCCTGTATTTTCTCAAGCCTTATCAGTACCTGGGAATTCTAAAACTCCTTAGCTCCTCATACACAATATTCTATTGCTTTCAATATCTTAAACAAAAACAGTGGAAATACTTTCTGAGTACACCTCAGTATTTCCTTTTTCTCAAGAACAACAAAAAATTTATGTATCAAGAACCCATAGCATTCGAACCAAACAATCAAACAGCAAACATCAAGTCACAAAAGGCAAAACAAACAAACACCAGAGAGCTGAACAAAATAAATAAAAGGGAGGAAAGAACAAACCTTGAAACCCTTTCCCAATGGTAGTCCCAGATACATCAATAAGATCCCCTTCTTTAAACATCTCTACAAGAACCAGCTTCTGACCAGCTTCAAACCCATCAATATTCTGCAAACTAAACTCCTGTAAATGCCTCATGGGTATAATCCCAGCCTTCTCCAAATGACCCAATTCAGGTTTTGTCAGCTTTTTATCCCTAACCCTTCTATACCCAACCTGAACAGCATCATACCCATCAGTAGCCAGAGTCTTAATTTGGGTCACAATGTTCCCTTCTCGAAACCCAACAACAGTAACTGGAACGACAGTACCATCAGGCTCAAAGTAACTCATCATACCAAGTTTGGTTCCCATTAAACCAACTCCAGCCTCCATGCTCATTGCTACAATGGAGAGGCTAAATTTCTTACATGGGGTGAAACTGAGTGGGGTTTTCCGAAGTGGGTTTGTGGTAATGGGTGAAATGAAATTGGTTTTTAAGGAAATTGTTGGAGTTCTGGTCTTGACAAGTGATGAAGTGCAATAGCATTGATTCAATGGCGAAATAGCACATATTGGCATCTTCAGTTTTTTAAATAATTTGATTTATGAATTGGGTTTTGGTAGTGAGTGAGTGCTCACTCATTCATTTGATTCAAGGAGAGAAGAAAGCAGAGAAAGAAGAAGAGGATACAAGAAAAGAAGCTAAAGGAGCCATCTTTGTTCTCTTATCCTGAAGCTAAACCCAATCCTTGTGTGCTGCGTTACACGGCAAAGCGTATGCCCGATTCTCTCTGGGTTGGTGTTTGGGGCTTTACTCTAGGCTGCAAATTCGAACCAAAGCCTTCCTTTTTTTTCCCTGAAAAATTACAAAAATATACAAAAAAAAAATTACAAAATACTCATTTTGAATTTTATATTTTATTTTACAAAAATATGTCACATGCCTCAAGGAATATGTATATATCGCATATATCATATAAGAGTTGTGTATATATTACATATATTTTAAATATATGATATTTTTATAAGTTTTTTTTTTAAAAAGTACCATCTTTGTAAAAATAAATTGAATAATTATATTTTTATAATTAAAATAGAAAAATAGAGCACAAAGTGCAATTTTATTTTTTCTTTTAGAGGTCGGATAGAAATATAGATTGAAATGTATATAATTAAATAATTTGATTTAATTTAAAAAAGAAATAATTTGATTTATAATCATATTATAACGACTAATTATTTAAGAATTTACATGACTTAGTTTTTTTTTTGCCAATAATTACATAATTTAGTTTAATGGAAGGTATCTTCCTAAACATGTAT
>CAOJBK012740308.1:0-10295 GCA_948294925.1 Codiaeum variegatum | reverse complement strand
AATGGAGAGAGCTGTTTCAATACGTAATTACTAAAATAAAATTTTTAAATAGATTTTTCTTTTTTTTTTTGCAAATATTTTAGAATAGATAGTATATCATATTAATGTTTTTTTTTTTACCAAATATATGATTGTTTCATCTTTTATAGTGGTAGTTTTTAGCAATTTGTATTTATTTTTTTCTATCAGTGTAAATTAATAAAGTTGTTTTCTTTTAAAAAGGTATTGAATTATTATTGACATTTTAAAAAATATAGATTACTTTTGATAAAAAGAAATATATATATATATTATTAATTTAATAATTATTAGTTAATTTAATTATGGCTCATTAGAAGATTAATGATAGTACTAAAGTACTAAATATTTTTCAGTTCAAAATTTTATATAATTATTAAAGACCTCTTAAATTTTAATTAAGAATAATGATTCTTGATGTGTTATTAAACTTTTAGACTATTATTTTTTTATTATTTTTATCCCTTAAAAAATTTAAAAGAAAAAATTTTCACATATTTCTTATATTATTTTAAAATTTATTAATTATCTAATTATTTCAAACTTCATTACTTATCTAATTAAAATTTTAAATTTTAAATTTTTTTTGCAATATGAATTTAACAACTAAGTTTAAATTCTAGTCTAATATTAAAATAACTAATTTAATATAATTTTATATTATCTTAATTTTTTACTAATTAAATTATATTTTGTCCCATCATCTATAAATTAGTATTTTTGCAAAAAAAGCACAAATATCATATTGAAATTAGTGTTTTTACCGAAAATGTATGCATAGCGTGTAAGAGAGGGCTAGTATATACTCCCTTTATTCTCAAATAAGTGATTATTTTATTTTTCATGCTTAAGTATCAAAAATAAATTTATAAAAAAATATTTAAAATTATAATATAAAAAATATATCAATGCGTTCGTCTCGAATAGTATTTTTATAAGAGTATTTTTTTAAATAATTTTTTACTTATATATTTTAAAAATAATTAAAAATCAAAACTTGTAATTAGTAAGCGTAATGACCACTTATTTCAGAATGAAGGAAATATATATTAAAAGTAATATATAAAAATTTAGGATATTATAAGAAACATGAGTTTTTTTCTCACAAATCATAACAGTTAGTTGAAAATTTAGATTATTATTTAGATATCACTATATGAAGTGTGGTAAATAACATGGTAAGTGGTAGTTAACAATAATTTTGATAGTGTGAACAAAAAACAGTTTTATATAAATATATTCTTAAATATATAATAAATTTATAGTTGTGACAATGATAAACATACTAAATCTCTTTCTTTTAGAACAAAATAAGGATTTTTATTATCTAGAATGATGAAAATCACGCATACATTACATGGATTGAAGTTATGCTTATCCATTCACATATGTCAGAAAAAAGAAGCATCAAATTTTGTCATAAGGTGGGCAACATTTTTTGCTGACCTATAAACATGAGAAACAGAGGTCTTGGCTCTTATCAACCTCCTTATATCATCTACTATCAGGCTAATATGAGTTGTGTGAATATTGGCACCTTGAATTTTAAATTCTAGAGTAAGACAATCGGTTTTCACTTCTTTGTTAGCCAGGTTTCGTGAGTGACAATATTGAAGTGCACTACATAGATCAATAGATTCTATAAACTCAATAGAGCAGAATGCATGAAAGGAAGAAAAGATAGAATTAATAATTGATATGAGTTCGTATTATCACGGTTTGGGACCAACTAGAATCATGCCCATATTAACTGCTTTCCTGAACCCCCCGAATCCTTACCAATTTAGCTACTCCTACCTTTGGGGTTTGGATCTTTAATGGAGACACTTGTCTCTGTCACATACTAACCCACCAGTCACATCATAATCTCATCATTGGTACTTCTAAGTCTATCCAATGCTGACACCTATCCCTGCTATAAGAACCCATTCCTTATAAATACCTTCAGACATTTCACACAATGTAACTTTTTCCACTCCATACTTAGAAAACTCTATTTTCTCTCTTTTACAGTCATCTTGACTTGAGCGTTAGAGGGTTTACGCCGGACACCCGTTTGGCCACTCCTAACCATCTTTGTGTGCATGTTAACTCTATTCTAACAAGGAGACTTGCATTCCAACCTTGAGGCAACCCAACCCTCATCAATTGACGTCGTCTGAGGGAATTTCAAGTTCTCACCTTTTTCTCTTCTCTCTCTAAGAAGTATCACATTGATAACTCTTTCTTTCTTCATTTCATTCTATTTCTAATAACCTCCATACAAGAGCTCTCTAAGATGGAATCCACCCACGATGAAACCCACAATACAAATGAAAATAGCCCATCACCGCCTCTCAATAGAACCCATCTACTTATACACACACTACTCCTACTTCAGTAGCCTGAAGTAATTTAGCTACTTCTCTACAAGCTCTCCAAACCATCATAGGGCAAGCTTAAATGCCCAACACCTAGCTCCAGAACTCCCACTACCTTCAATTACCCCAGAACTCATCATTACTTTACAAGGCATAGTCACTAACCTTGTGTCATTAATCCCACAACTCCAACAAACCCAAACACCTAATCCACCTACCTAAGCAGGCAACGACTCACCAATAATAAGCAGAAGACTTAACTTCAACACTCCCACTGAAGTAGAAGCAGGAGGAAGACCACCTGGAAGACCCACAGAATGAGGGGGAAGGATTAGGTCGATAATAAAAGTTCATGATGGGAGAGATAGGGTGGAAGGTGAGGGAAGAAGAGAAGGGAATGATAACAGAGAGGGAATGGGAGATAGGCCCATAGCCAACGAGTCCAGACACAGTAGAAGAAATGATGATTGAAGGAGTCAATCCCACAAAGCTCAGAAAGTAAGAGAAGGCACTCTCACAGGCATGAGTATAGAAGAGGGGAAGATAGAGATCGAGAAGCCTCAAGCCATCAAGGCTCGAGGGCTGTTATGAGGGATGAAGTGAGAAGGTGTTTAGAAGAGATATCAGGCATCATACCTGGTCATAGAAGAGACTTCACTCTCAATCTATTATCCTTATTCACTAATAGGATTGTCAAATTTCAAATGCCTGAAAAATTCAAACAGCCTTAGATGACAAAGTATGATGGAAGCTAAGATCCAAAGGCTCATGTGCTGGAGTACAAACATTTAGTGGAGTTACATACCATTAGAGAAGAGGTACTTTGTCCAGCTTTTAGAAGTACACTGGAGGAAGCAGCTATGAAATGGTACGATGGGTTACCAGAAGGAAGCATAGATTCATTTTGGAGAATGGTGAGCTTGATCTTAAAGAGGTTCTCTACCAGCATTCCAATCCCCACGCCTACATGAACCCTGGAGTAAGTTGAGAAAGGTCCAGAGGAATCACTAAGGGATTTCATTATTAGATTCAACATGAAAACACTGAAAGTAACTGATATAGATGAACCTCGAGCTATTGAAGCCCTTCAAAAATGCGCAACCCATTAGGATTACTTCAAAGCACTAGTTTGAGGCTTCCCTAAAACATTTAATGAGGCCATGGCTATAGTATGAAGCTGGCCAGGAAATGTCAAACATATCAGAGGTTTGCTAACCTAAATAAGGTTCCAGCAGCCTAACAAATACCTATGTATGGTCCATGTCCCTTCGCTAAATGGGAGATGGACATAGTGGGGCCATTCCTAGTAACCACAGGGCATAAAAAGTTCCTTCTAGTAGTGGTAGAGTATTTCACCAAATGGGTAGAGTTTGAAGCCTTAGCAACCATCACAACAGAAAACGTGGTGAAGTTTATATGGAGAAACATTATTTACGGGTTCAGAGTGCCCCATCAAATCGTCAGTGACAATGGAAAGCAGTTCAACAACACCAAAATGAGAGACTTCTATGAAGGCCTCAACATAAAGCAGCATTTCTCCTTGGTTTCCCACTTTCAATCAAATGGAAAAACTGAGGTCACAAATTGAACCATTGTCTAAGGGTTAAAGCAAAGGCTAAAATGATGTGGAAGGAATTGGGTGAAAGAGCTATACCGTGTGCTATGGGCTTATAGAATAACTCCTAAGGAATCAACAGGCGAGACACCCTTCACCCTCACCTTCAGGACTGAGGCAGTCCTCCCAATATACATGGGAAAGCCAAGTAGAAGAGTCTAATATTATGATGATGAAGAAAATGAGAAAGGCTGAAGAATAAATTTAGACTTGCTAGATGAACTGAGAGAGCAAGTCTCAATAAAGATATTAGTCTACAAAAGCAAAGTTGGTAATTACTTTAATCAGATGGTGTGAAGCAGGGTATTTCAAGCAGGAGATTTGGTAATGAGAAGCTTGGAAGCAACAAGGAAAAGAGAAGGAATAAGGAAGCTAGCACCAAACTGGGAAGGCCCATTCATCCTTGAATAAGTCATTGGCGCAGCAACCTACAAGCTGCGAACTCTTGAGAACAAGGAAGTGCATCACACATGGCATGTACAACATCTGAAATTGTATTATTCATAAAATCAAATGAAAAGGTGCTATTTTCTTTGACAACCTAAGAAAAGCAAATCCAAGCCCAGCTCAACTGGCAAAAGATCCTCCAAGGGGGGCACCAAGACCTCGATGAGCTGAGGCACCAAGCCCAGCTTGACTGGCAAAAGACCCTCTAAGGGGGGCTCCAAGACCTTGATGAGCCAAGGAACCAAGCCCAACTTGACTGGTAAAAGACCCTCTAAGGAAAGCATAAAGACCTCGATGAGCCGAAGCACAAAGCCCAGCTTGAATGACAAAAGTCCCTCCAAGGGGGCACCAAGAACTCGATGAGCTGAGGAACCAAGCCCAGCTTGATTGGCAAAAGAACCTCAAGGGGGGCACCAATACCTCGATGAGTCGAGGCACCAAGCCTAGCTTGACTGGAAAAAGACCCTTTAAAGGGGGAACCAAGACCTCGATGAGCCAAGGCACCAAGCCCAGCTTGACTGGCAAAAGACTTTTCAAGGGAGGCACCAAGACCTCGATGAACCGAGGTACCAAGCTCAACTTGACTAGTAAAAGACCCTCCAAGGGAGGCACCAAGACATCGATGAGCTAAGGAAAGGATAATATTAAAATCAATAAGACAGAACATGCAAGCAAAAATTAACGACTTTAAGGCAACCCCAGTAAAGTACAAAGTGAAGTACATGAAGAATGCCAAACTCATAAAAATAAATAAGAAGAGAAAGGAAGAAAAAACCAAACATAAAACCCAAAGGATAAATAAAAAGGAATTGTATTAAACTTCAAGGAATTGTATTAAACTTCAAGTCAGTTTTAATTAAAAAAGGCTTATTAAAAAGCTTGAAAATAAAAGAAAAATGTGTACAAGTCAAAATCTATAAAGTATTACAAAGGAAAGTCTCAAGGTGCATGAGGCCACTCTAAGCCAGCTTCTCGACCTGAATCTTGGAGTAGAGTATTGATGGGAAGGTTGTCCTCTGAGTCTAAATTAGGAGTAGTGGCCAAACTTCGAGAAGGGGTACATAATCGATATTCGATCCATGAATGTAAGATACAAAGGGCCTATGCTGTCGAGGTACTCGGACAGCTGAAAGCTGGGTACCACACCTTCGGAGGGTAGAAGTGTGAAATGGTTTTTAGCCTCAGGGAATTTGGTGAATACAGCCTCCAAAGGTTGGTTGTACCATTCTATGTTGCTCTGAATGACTTCAACGTTATGCCAGCCTTTAAAGAAATGAGACTTAGTGAACTTCTGAACCTCGTCCTTAAGAATTTCAGGTAGCTTGTCAGTTAAAGCTTCCAACTTCTTCGTGACAATGTTCACCACCTTGCTAGCACTCTGGGCTTCGTGGGATATCTTCTGAAGTCACTCTTAGAACCCTAAGTTCTCACCCTTTAGACTCTCCACCTTTCACCTCAGGAATTCAACATCAGACTCTAGCTCCTTGTGTTTCTTCTGAAGGGATTCTAACTTAGCAAGCCGATCCTTCAGCAAATGTTCTTTCTCAGTTAGAGCCTTCTCTATTTCCTTTAAACCCTCCTTCAAGCTAGCTACCTCCTCATCCAGCAAGGAAGTCAAGGGTTGACCATCATGAAGATCAGTCAGTAGCCCTTCGACACGAGCAACAAGATCCTGGGTAGAAAATATAAATGTGAGAAAAGAAAGCGAAAGAGAAAAAAAAGAAAAAGAAAAGGGAAAAATAAGTGCCTTCATAGCATGAGATATTCGATCAATAGAAATGTCTAAACCTCGGGGACCCCAAAACCCATCCCCAGCTATGTGCATAAGAAGGTCCATTAACATCCCTGTAGAGATCGTTCCCTCATAAACAAATAGGACAGGGAGAATTTTTCCACAGACATCTATATGAACCCTTTTATTGAGATTGGGGACCCCAGTAGCTTCTTAATGTTCAACACCAGCATCTAGAGTAAGCGAAGTACCAACTCCACCCTCAGGAATAACAGCTCTAGTAGTAGGGGACATCACCCTAGGAATGTCCTCCAATAAAATAAGGGCAAAAGAAGGGTCAACCTCAGGAACCCCACAGATTTTGTTGAGAAACAGCCTGGGGCAGCTGGGCGAGCCTCACTAAACCTTGAGCTCTTTGAGTCTTCAATATTTCTCTCACACTTGGTGGTTCAGACGTCACAAAGGTTGAATAGGTACTAGTCTTAACCCCTTCAGTAACACATTCAACCCTAACCCCAGATGCCCCACCATCTAGAAATAAAGCTACATAATTTAAATAGACATTAATGGAAAGAAATAAAAAGTAAAAAGGGGAAATAAAGGCCTCAACATTACCTAGTAACTCTCTCTATAAAATAATAAAGCGATGCCTAAACCTCCTAGCGGGACGCTTCGTGTGAACACCCCTCTTCTCCTTGGGAGGTTCAGGGTATACAGTCTGGAGAGGATGGAATGTGAAGGCAGGCCTCCTCCTATGCCACTCCTCAGCCAGCCTCTGAACCACCTCATGTAAGGAGAAGAGGAAATAGAGGGGGAAGGGGAAGAAGAAGAATTTAAAGTTTCAAGATGCATACCTTTAAAAAATTAGTCCCGAGCTGATTCAAAACCCTCATTTATCAGAACATGAGGAGAGCAGAAGGTCCCTCAGGAGAGAAGGGGGTGCTGGACCCTTTTTCAAAGCAACAAACAGGTCCTTGACAGCTTGAACAGCCTTGGAAATGTCTATGGAAGATAGAGAACTCCACTAATTCACCTTGCTAAGGTGGAAGTTTGTGGAAGTTCTTATACTGGTTGGTTAGCAGAACCCCTATTGTGAACTGTATGAACATGCTGGCAAAATTGGGTCACTAATTTGTTGAAGGAGCCTTAGGAAATAGCTATCGACTCCAGAAACTCCAATATTTGATCATGCACTCTAGCAAACCTAGGATGATTCTGCATCAGCCTATCTACCAGGTCACTTCGAACCTCTATGGCATAGCACCTTTTCTTTCTCCCTAAAAGGGAACTTCCTCAGCCTCAACTTTGAGAACTTCTTTAGTCCCAGCTTCAGGAACCGTTACCTCTGTGAGCCCCTTCCTCAATTTTTTGGACTTCCTTGCTTTGGCAGCTTAGGGAGGAGCATCAAACTTGCACTTCGGTATGCCAACTTGCTTGAAGTCTCGGACCATAGCAACCATGAGTTGTGAAAACTATTCAATAGCAGCAA
Organism: Codiaeum variegatum; assembly: GCA_948294925.1. Lineage (NCBI taxonomy): Eukaryota > Viridiplantae > Streptophyta > Magnoliopsida > Malpighiales > Euphorbiaceae > Codiaeum > Codiaeum variegatum. The sequence goes on along the minus strand of CAOJBK012740308.1, from coordinate 2,634 downwards.
AACCCTTCCTCCGAGCTAAAGGTACCTCCTTAAGTTCCTCCTCTTCCTTAGCTATCCCCTTTATGGGGACGTTCTTAGCATCCACATGCTTGCCTTCAACTACTTGGGCGACCTCCTCTCCACCTTCTGTAACAGTGACAATAACAGTCTTAGGATCTTCCTTAAAAGAAGAGTCGAGTTCCTCCATCCCATCCTTGTAGTTCTTCATGTATCGGTACTCACCAACTTCAATGTTCTAGTTATAAGAATTGACAGTAGCGTGATACTCCTCTGGAGTTTGCATCTTCAGTAACCCAGTCTGGAAACAACGAATGGGTAGAAAAGTCTTATTGTCGATATCTAGAAGGTGTAGGTTGGTGGAAGCATATAGCTCGATCATTTGGACAACTAAGTCCTTTAAGGAATCTTTAGACTTTTTTGCAGGTTGTGGTACTATAAAGTGCATTAAATCAGTGCAAAATCACAAGGAAAAAAAATAGAAAGAGAGAAGTAGAAAGAAATACAATCGAGATTACTTAAACTGTGACAGATATTCTGGGGTCGAGTGTAAAACCCATCCAGCCTCAGCAAAAAATAGCATTCTAATGTAAACCGCCTATCAAATTCATAACTATAAGAGGCCAAAATCTGAATCCCATCAGCATTAGCAGCAGATGTACCCTTCTCAAACATCTCTACATGGGATTTCCTCCTATAGGTGCATGGGAAGCTGAACCCTACCTGTCCCTTCTTGAAAGGCTTGATGACTTCCACAAAAAAAGAAAATTATTCTTCCAATAATCAACCTTATTTTCCTTACTGGTAAACAGAGAGCGTAGAGATTTCTTTTGGAAATAAAATAGAAAGGCATCGAAAGAGGGAACAAGGTTAAATACCGCATGGAACATTTTGGTAGAGGGATTGTTAATACTTAGAGTGAAACACACTACCTCAAAGCAATGTATATCAGCCTTGGAGTTAAGGGTAATCATCATGGGATTTATTTAAAAGTAGTTAAATATCTTACAGAAGAAGGGGGAGGGAGGAAATAGTAAACCCTGAGATGATGGTCTAAATACCAGACATAATTTTTACTCCCCTTAACCACCTCCATTTGAACATTGGTGGAATAAATTATGTCATCAGTAGAAGGAAGAGTAACCTTAATATACCCAACCATGGCATTAAGGTTCCCTTGGAAAGCTCTAAACCCAAACTTTATGGGTACTAGTTTACCCATGTACGACCATACAGCATTGTTGAGATAAGAGGGACTATCCTCTGCATTACTCTGTTTCTTTGCCTTCCCAGACTTAGCAATAACCATCTTTCCACTAGTAGCAACCATTTTGAAGAAGATAAGAGGAAGTCAAAGAAAAGAAGAAAGAAACATGAAAGAATAAGAAAGTTGTTAAACAACTTAAACAAAAGAAAATGGCAAGAGAAGAAAGAAGAGAATGTCAGGCTTTTATAGACTCCAAATAGATGCATTAACTTTAGAAGCGTTACGACATTTGGAAGCCCATAACTGCCTAAATTTTTATTAGCAATCATAAAAGCACCCTACCCTTTAGACACGTGGCCTAAAAAGAGTGGTAGTAATTGAAGGAAAAGTTACGAAGTCGAGCAGCAGAAGCTAAAAAGAGAAAAATGAATCGGGAGAGATTCGACTTTCGATTTTCAAAACATAAAAAAAAAACTTAAATTTGTTAAAACACTTTTAAAAAAATTTAGGTTAGGCAATTATTCAAATACTTTTAAACATTCCCATAACCTAGGGTTTAGTTCTTCAAAAATTTTATCAAAACACTTTAACAAAAACACTTAGAGTTTTCAAACTCTTTGAAAATCAAGTTCTATGTTAAAACTCTTTTAACTTAGATGGTTTAGTCATTTATCAAACTCTTTGATAAATGTCTAAACAAAGGTTTGGACTCATAACTTCAACCAAGGATATTTCACCAATTTGTGTACAAAACACAAGTTGAACAAAGAAAGGTTTGAAGTAAAAATACATCTCACCCTCATTCATTAAACTCCTCAAATGCGAAGTCTCTAGCTTGAAAAATACCTAAATTTTCATAAAATCTTATTCTCTAATTCTTTTCAAGAAGGTTGAATCATCTCTCTTTGGTTACCCAAATGTTTGTTCCTTGAGAACTTGAGACTTAAGGACTGGCTTTGGACTTGAAAACTTCTCCATACTCCTATCTCAAAGGTTAACAGAAGAAGAACTTGTTCTTGAAGAACTCTTCTTCAAAATAAATTTTTTATCTATATTTAGTGTGAATTTAAGCTTTCTCTCTCTAGTCCATGGCTGAAGAAGATGAATAGTTCTTCTTCATCTTCCTTTAGGTTGAGTGAGTGGATTGGCTTTTTCAAAAAAAAAAAAAAAGATAACATCCCTTTTATACTTCATACTTCTCCAACAACTTTTTCTTAAATTAAGGAAACATGTTGAAAAAATTAGTTGCTTATTCTAGTTGAAATTTGACTATTTGACTAGTTAATTAATCAACTAGATTAAGCATATAATTAGTAGGAATCACCTTTAAACCTTAATTAACCACATCTAATGTGGATTAAGCTAACATCTCATGTTAAGCTTAATTATTTTATTTGTTTGTCCAAAACCATTTCAATTAGTCATGCCCA
>CAOJBK012738792.1:0-12244 GCA_948294925.1 Codiaeum variegatum | reverse complement strand
CTCCTTCTTCAATGTAGTATGTCCTTTGGTCTCTCCCAGGATCTTCTTGCTGACCTCCCGAAGCTTCTCACTCATGGCTGCGCATATATCATTTGCTTCCATATGTGAACTCCAAGGTCGCATGTTGCACAACTCATTTCTAAATTTCTTACCCTTCTCCCCTCTAAACTCCCACCACTTAATCCGTTGAGCATAGGTATTGGACAACCTCCTAGCTTGCCATATCATCTTGAAGTCCAACACTAACAACCTATGTTGGGTTGTTAAAGTTTCACCCAGAATGACTTTGCAATCCTTACAAAAGGCTTTGTTAGACTTCCTTGTGAGCAAGTAATCAATTTGACTCTTGTTATACCTGCTTTTAAAGGTAACCAAATGAGATTCTCTTTTCGTGAAGCAGGTATTCGCCAAAAGTAACTCATAAGTCATTGCAAAATCAAGAATCTCTTCCCCTCCTCATTTTTAGTCCCATAGCCAAAGCCCTCACGAGTCTCTTCATAACCACTTCGGTCAATTCCCACATGATCATTTAAGTCTCCACCAATGAAGACATTCTCCTCAATTGGTATGCTTTGCATGACATTATCCATGTCCTCCCAAAACTTCTTCTTGCAATCAAAATCAAGACTAACTTGCGGTGCATAAGCACTAATCACATTTGTCATATTAATTAGCTTCTCTATGACAAAATCATAAGCGTCGTAAAAAAAATTTTCATAAAATATACGATTTCTTATAGTGCACCGATATTTGCCACATTTGATGCATTTGGCATATAAACGTTATAAAGACCTAAACCTAAATAAAATTGAAGTGGAAATGGAAATGTTGATTGATTTTGAAATTTTAGTGGATGATGAAGAAAATTTTGTGAATTTTGTCTAGATTTGAAATTTTTGTAAATTTGGAGGACTTTGAGAATGTTAAGGAAAAAAAGATATCCATAATTTTGGTAATTTAGGAAAGGCAAAGCCATCATTTTTAGTACAAAGAATTAGTGAGCTATCAAATATAATCTATATTAAAATATCTTTCAATTTTATCATCTTATTATACATTTTGTTACAAATATACCAGAGGACCCAAAGTAATGTCGTTTTATGATGACTTGGATGTCTATCCACATCATCATAAAACGACGTCATTTTGAACACGTAATATGCCAGAGGATCCTGTGGTAGATTTGTAAGAAATGTAAAGTTGATCAAATTGAAAGTTATTGTAAAATGGGTTTGATTTGATTGTTTGCGAATTCTCTGGCTAAAATTGATTTTTTTCCTTTAGAAAATTATTTGGATTTGGGTTAAAATTTTAATTTTGTAAATAGGGATAATTATAATTTTTATATATAATGATATGAAAATTTATGTTGTTATTGGTTGGGAGAAATATTAATAGAGGGAGAAAGATGAAAATTAATTTGGGATTACATAAAAAAAATGCAAACAAGAAGCATATTTATAGGAAAAATGAAAAAAAAGTGCTATAGTAAAAGTAGTCATTCTATAAAATTTGTGTTGTCTTCCATATTTTTATGATTCCAAAACCGTTAATCTAATTAATTCAATTAATGCATATTGTATCAAAAACATATTTTCAATGATATATGAGTAAAAGAAATTTATTTGGTGTCTATTAATGTCTTTGGTTCTTAATATATATGTACAAACTCTTTGATTGAACTAACAAATCTTTTAAAGTTGGAATTGTAAGTTTATGCAGAAAAGGTAGGCACATTACTGTATGGCAGTGACCTATATGACCGTATGGCACATACCATATGCCCGAATGGCAAAGAAGGCATACGCCTATACCATCTGGCAGTAGGGTTTGGCAAAGTTAGGTCAAGCCTATACGATCATATGATTAGGGCATCATATGATCAGATGGTCTCCAATGGGTATATTCAATTCAGACTCACCAACTTCATACGACAGTATGGTATCAATCTGATAGATTTTTAAACCATTGGAGATGATGTCATTAGTACAATTTGAACGTTAGAAGCACCAAAATGGCTCCAAGATGGAAAAGGTATATAAGTCAACTTCAAAAATAAGTTGAGTAAGTAAGAGAGCACATTATTATTCATTTATAAACAATTCTTAAAGCCTTTAATTTTAATTTTCTCTCTTATTCTAGTTTTCTTAAACTCCTGCTCTTTCATTGTAATTTTTTGAGTTTAAGAAAACCAAAACTAGGGTTCTTAATTATAAACCTTTAACCTAGCTAGTGTGGTTGTAATCTAAGTCTTTTGGCTTGAAAATCCTTTATAAACACTTGTAAAACTCTTATGGTGGAGTTGTAGCTCCGTTTGTAAAAGTGAACAAAATTCCAGAGAACTAGAAGTTTGGAGGCTTCGTTTAACTTTAGTGGAATCTCAATCGAGTTGATTGAGAGTGGACATAAGAGAACGTGACTCAGAACCACTATAAAAATCTCTTGAGCAATATCTTCTCTATCTCTTTTTTAATTGCTTATTTATTACGTGGTTCTTATGTGTATTAGTCGATTAAAAGCTTGAGATTTTGCAAACTCTTATTCAATCACATTTTCTCTTTGCTTTATCTTTTATATTAGCTTGAGAAAAGTTTCAAGATTTAAAATTGGTGTTTTTTTTTAAAATTGTAAAGAAAGTTTTAAGCCACCAATTCCGCTCCTTCTCTTAATATCCATTGTTGGGATAACATTTTGAAAAAAAAAAAAACAAAATTCAAGGCTTGTTTCTCAATAATATGGTACACATAAAAACACAATAAAATTTGTGCCACATCATCATTTATAGAAGCATATTAGCATTCTTAACTCAATATGTTACAACCATCTTAGTAAAAATTAATTATATAATCATGTAAATATTAAAATATTGCTCAAAGATTCAATACAAGAGAGTGAAGCTAGTACAAATAAGAAGTGCTAAAACAAATGATTTAACTATTTCAGAACCTGGTAACTTGCCTTTATCCTTCCTTAGGAAAAGTGCATGATATAAAGGCAAGTTTATTAGAACTAAAATACAACAAAGAAAAATTTGTAAGAACATTGTCTCACAAAACCTAAAATTAATCTCTTTTACAATAACTTGCTTCACTAGTGCAATAAAGCATAGTGAATTAAGCATAGCAAGTGTAGCTAAGATTGTAAACATTGGAGAGCTGGTTCCAAATTCCATTAGCTCTTTTTCATATCGTTTTAATACATCTTCATTAGCAACTTTGGCAGTGATTATGAATGTTGAACTAGTAAATCCTAATATCTTCAAAATTGTGTCAATAAAGGCAAAGAGGTAGGAGCTGCACCTTTTATATAGCCACATCCTTTGGTCATTCAACCACTCAAGTAGTGTGCCCTTACACCACAAGAACTCAGCTAGGCTATAAATGTAACTAGCATATATCACATAAGCAAATGGTATAAACCAAAGGCTAGACACCTGAAACCAACGAATCTAAATTTAGGAATTATGATAACAATCATACTAAAGTACGAAAATATATTTTCAATAGAACATGTGTACCTGTGGAAACAAGGATATGCCTTTTAAGAGACAAAGTGAGGGAATTGTTGAGTAATATAGGGTTGCAAAGCAGTTTGGTGCCCAAAAGTTATAGCAATAATATGATAATTGCAGGCCAAAGCTAGTTTTTCCATGTGCATGCCATACAGGGCAATACTTAGAAAGCAAAATCTGAAATTGACCTTCAACCCATCTTTTGTGTTGTACTAGTGTCTGAGATAAGGTGATTGGTGCAATGCCAAGGAATGCCTTCCTTTCTGGGTTCAAATACACTGATTTCCATCCTTCACATTGAATAGATAACCCTGTAATTATATCTTCCACTGGACACCCATATATCAATCCCAACTGTAATTCATAATCTTTCATTAGGTATGATGTTCACTATATGACTCGTTTATGAATGAATTGACTTTGACATGGAAGAAATTGCGAAAGAATATTTAAGTCACTTTGAGAGAGAAAAGAAATAAGAGTTCGTTCAGTATCATTGTTATCTTCTTTCGATTTTTCAAAAAACAAAACAAAAATTTTGAAAAATTTAAAAGTAAAAGTATTAGAAAATAATTATTTAACAATAATTTTTTTCCAAATATTTTTCATAATTATCTAAAAACAAATAAAAAATAGAAAATATCTATAGTTATATATAAAGTCAACATCCTCTTTTAGTACTTCAATTTTCTTAAGACTAAAATACCCCTATGTTTAACATTATAATTTTTTTTAAAAAAAAAAAACTATTTTTTCATCTTTCCATTTCAATAATAATTCATTTTTCTCTATTCTTATTATTTATCTCTATCTTTGTATTAAAAAAAATATTGATTTAAATTAATTTATTAATTAAAATAAATATAAAATTATTAAATAGATTATAAAAATTTTATATCATAATATTTCTACTGCATTTACGCGCAACACTAAATTAGTAAAATTAAAAACAACAAATTATTTTCCTCAAAATCTTGTGTTTTTTTTTTTTGAAAAAATAAAAAGCAGAAAATAGTATCAAACAAAAAGTTTTATATTTTCTATTTTTAAAATATCTTTAAATAAAAATGAAAAAAAAATTCAAAAATATTTTCTTAATAATATTTTCTTATACTTCAAACCAACAATGCAACCAAAACTAAAGTGTCGGTACTTCATTCTTCATTAGTTCAATAAAATATTAATGTTTTAAAAGCTAAATTTGTCAAGTTCATGGAGATTGAAGATAAACCTTATTTCCCCATTGGGAATTTTGCTCATAAGTGCAGCTTGCAAGATGCTTTATTTCTTGTTCTAATTCTTGTATGTTATCTTCCTCACCATTATTATCATTATCTGTCTTCAATTCAAACTTGCAACCTTTAGTGTATTTTCTTTTATACAAGGCCTCTCTCCTGTGAAAGCAGCCAGTTCCAATGTATGGAGGACCTCCAGCACCATCGTAACCATGCAAATCCATCTTTGTTGCAAAAATTTTAACAGAAGAATAAATTTTAAAGTAATATGATAGTTATTGATATATACTAGAAAAACACTTACATCATATATAACACGTAATGAGCTACTATATATATCATTTTTGGTAACATTGTCAAAGCTCTGTGGATATTGCACAAAAGCAATGTCTTGGCTCTTCTCTTCATCCATGAAGAAACAAAGTGCATCTCTCACAGAAACTGAATTGTTTGAGTACATATCACAATCTACATTTAGAATAATTGGTGCATTGCTAATCTTTGACGATACCCTTATCTACAAAAATAGGATTATAAACAATTCAATCAAAAAATTGATCTTCTAAGATATATATATAAATCTAAGAACTTTTTTTTCGTATAAATAAACTTCCAAATTTGCGGCCAGTGAATGAAAAGAACAAAATGAAAATTTGAAATATAATTACCAGTGAATTTAATGAAATTGAACAACTAAATACTTTTATTTTTTTAAATAAAAAATGTGCCTATTTTATTTTATTTTTCTTTATGCCGCTTCAATTATTATTTTTTTTTCCAATTATAAATTTATTGAATTATTATAATTAAATTAACTTTAAAAAATTATGAAATAAAATTTTAAATAGAATCTTCAAAATTACATTAATTTCATAAATTTTATGAAATAAATAAATTCAATAGAATTAAAAAATAAAAATTATTTTTATAAAATAACTATTTCAATTTAACTACTAAAATTTTTATAAAAATAGATATGTTACATTATTTAATTTGATTTTATTTTTAATTTTTTAGCATATTTATAGTCAATTGCATTTACCATGTTGATATTATTATTTTTCATGTTTTCTTATTAAATTTAAAGTCTAATTTATATTTAAAATTTTTCTACAAAATTAAAAAATAATAATTATATTTTTAAATTATAATTAAGATTGCATACAAGAAACCTACTCTTTATTTGGTTCAAGGATTGCTTAATTAAGAAATAATATTAGTAAATAACATTTTGTTTCATATATGTAACTAAAGTTTTGATTGATAATCATAAAAGTTTAGTACACTAATCTCTTTTTATCTAATGCTATCCCTATCTCTTGTCTTTAGTAATCATTCTCTCATGGGATTATTAATCCATCATTTACTACTTAAAACAATATATTTTTTTATTATTCTCATTGATTCATACTATTAAACAAATAATTATCATAATAAGATTATTAATGGATTAATATTTTTCATTAAATAAGGTTTTAAATAATTTTTTTTTCTTTTTTAAAGTAGAAGGTAGAATAATATCCAAATATTTTTTTACCTCTTATCTCTCTCAATATCCGAATCCAAAACATGCAGTTACAAATTATAGTTATTTATCATCAGGTCACACCCTTTTGTTTAAATAATTAATTCTATAGAATAATTAATTTTAAGATTATATCTAATCCTATTTATTACAAATACTATAGTAGTTGGTTTGGTACATGGATATGCAAAATTACCTAAAATTACACCTTTTTAATTTAAAAAATTTTAAAAATTAAAAATTAAAAATAGAATAGAAAATTTTAAATTTAAATAAAATTGAAACATAATTTTTTTGTAATTTCTTTTTTGGTGTTATAATTTGTTTAAGAGAAATGGATTGAGGTTGGCTGTCAAATTGCCATCTCTATATGAGAAATTATATGATAAACTCACCAAAGCATTCATGGCCCCAGCTTTGAAATTGTGAGGATGTCGGGGTCTCTTCTCTCTAGCAAGGTATACTAGAGTGGGCAACGGATACCCATCAACATCTGTAGTATTTGGATCTTTCCCATCTATCAAAATCTAGAAAATAATGTAAAAAGGAAAAAACAAATATAGTTATTAGAGATGAAATTGAGTGGCGTAAGGCAAATTTGACTAACTTGAAGAATGGTGTCATGATCAAGCTGTGAAGTGTATGAATCCCACTGAGAAAATCCTTTGTGCTTCAGCTTTTCTTCTTTACGTATTCTACCAATATTTGTAGTTCTTTCAATTCGATCTTGCATCTCTTCGTATAGTTTCTACAACAAGAAGGTAATTTTTAACCTCATAGCTCGGGAAATGACTCTAAATTTATCGAGGAGGAAACTATTTTTTAATATCATAAAATAACCAGCCAACTTTCAAATATGTCGTGAAGTACAAAATATTTTGAATTTTATCAATCCACTTTTCCTTTTATTTCAAATCATGTGTCATATGCTGAAATTGAGATAATCGTCAAATATCCTACTCAAGCAAGTATTAGCACCTGTTGAAGAAATGGATGGTCGATTTGAAATAAAATGAAAAAAATTAATCAATAAAATTAGAAGTATTTAATTAAATATATCATAAATAAATAAAATGTTAATTTTCATATCTATCAAAATTTATAAAATATTTTAATTTATTTAATCAGCTTTGTGATTCATTTCAAATCGACACGTGACACCATTTGAAACTTACTTGGTATGTAGGATACGCGGCACACTTCAAGAGTTAACACATATCATAAATAGGGTAGATTTGAAATGGAACGCTGAGTTGATTAGACAAATTGAAAGGTTTTGAAAGTTGAAATAGATCTGAAAGTTAGCATTTTGTTCAAGTAAATTTGATGTTTATTCGTTCAAGTATTTGAAAGTTATTGGTATTAAAAAATGATTTGAAGCTAGAAAAGTTGGTAAATGACTCCAACCTTAACATGTAGAAACTCTTGTGAGTGATGAGCATTGGAAACTGAAGCAAAAAAAGCAGCAGGTGATCTTGGTTCCACTTTCATTTTCTTACAATATGGTATCCATTCTCTTGCAAACTTAGATGCCTCCAATAAAGCATAGAATGTAATGTCTGAGCCACCATCATCAGACAAATATACACTTAATTTTTTGGATGGATAATCATAAGCCATCATTGATAAAACTGTGTTAATCACCATTATTGGTGGCTCTATCACAGGATTTGCCGTGCACACAAATATATCTACTTTTGGCAACTTATTTTCGTACCTGTTTCATCATAACACACTAATAAAATTTAATTATTGAAATTTCATCTTTTACGCTTAAAAAAAAAAAGATTAGCTTTTAAAAATTTTGATAACACACACCTATGAGAAAGTCTGTCTCTGAAAGTGGACCTGTAGACTATATTCCACCTTGTAGCTTGAGTGAGGAACCAGTAAAAACCGAACCATAATTCTGCTCCAAGCAAACCGAACCAAACCCATCTCCCATCTTCACCTTTACTTGGCAAATAGCTAATTCTATAAGCCCATATTAAGCATATCCCTGCAAACACACTGAAAGCAAAGCACCTGTATAAGATTCTACCTTTTGATCTCTTTGTTTCAAATAAAGGACCATGCTTATCATTACTACTTCCCACCATCTCCAGCATTTTTCCTTTTTAGTTTTTAATTATATTTTCTGAATAGATCTATCTCTCACCACTCACTCATATATACATGTATTGACGAGGATAACTAGGGTGGGGCCCCTAATTAAAAGAAATATTTTTATATAAGTGTTTTAAATACTAAAAAGAAACATCAACCTTGTTGGCAAAAAAATAAAAATAAAAACCTTTTTATGTTTTCCCAAAATTATAGGTCAACAACTTTGCTATTTCATTTTTATTTACTCCTTGGATTATCAACTAAATGTTCATTTTGTTTTTTTGTGGATAAGTTTAAATATTAATTTATAAAAAATATTTTAAATTATAATATAAAATATATATTAATATGTTCTTATTGAAACATACTTTTATTCATAATTTTTTCAAAGGAAACCATTTATATAAGATTCAATTTTATAAAATTTTGTTAGTGTAGTAATTAATTTTTTATTCTGAGTACATCAATACATATACATATAAAAATTATAATTTATTAGTACAAAAAGTATAAAATGGATATATTTTAAGTAATAATATTTAATGTGTATAATGACTCACGTTTTTAATATTTTCAAATTTTATTTCAATATATGTTATGAATGATAGGAAATATAAAACTTTAAAGTTAGCATAATCATTACTCTAAGAAATATATCCAAATTCCATAAAATAAATCAAAATTGAAAAAGTAATTGCAGAGCTCGCACTGCATAAACAACTTAACTTGTACCAAAGTTAAAGAACCTGCAGAACCAATACTGTAGTGCAGAACCAAATTAAATTCTACCAGAATTATAAAACCTAATTTTTTTTTAAAAAAAATACAAAACCAACATAATTAGTGCGGATTCCTAAATTCAAGAACCAGCATAACCATTATTCTAAGAAATATATCCAAATTCTAAAAAATAAACACAAATTCAAAAAGCAAGTGCAAAACCAACAGAATTGGTATTGCAGAACCAGTAATGGATAACCAAATTAACTTGTGCTAAAATTAATGAACCTGTAGAACCAGTACTACAATGCAGAACCAAATTAAATTCTATCCAAATTACATAACAAACTAAATATACAGCCCAAACAAAATGGGGATCATACTTGAGTTGCAAATCACATTGTCTTCTTGTTAATCAAAATTTTGGATGCTGAAATCCTATGACAAAAATCATGTTTCAGCCTCTAATCCTATAACAAACAAACCATAATTGCAGAATGTTGACTCAGTAGATTAGTAAAAAAATACATGAACTCAATTCCAAATTTATTAGAATAGTGAACCATTAATATTTGACTAGAGGAAATGATGTAAATGCTTCATATTTCATTACTATGAACATGTTGGTACATCCGCGGATAAAATAGTATCCATATTCACAATAACATTAAAAGACCATTTCAATTCAAAAGAAAAGAGAGAAAGTAAAAGAGAATAATTGACCACTTTGACAAAATTGTAGTGTTACGCATTTGCATTAAAATTGCTGGTGCATACCTTGCTTAGACTATATAAAAATTTCATAGTATTCAAACATTGACAACTAAAACTTTATCAGTAAATAAGAACATATCATGTTATTAAAATAACTATGAAAGAAATTTTTTATCCTAGCAAGATCTATCCAATTATAGAAACTAATGTTCTTTAAGTGGTTTTAGTTTAGGGACCAAACAGGTTAAAAAAAGTAACAATCAATTCAAGTGTAATTTAAAAGACAAATGCACAGGTAAACTTTTGCCAACAATAATCAACTTATTGTGGGTTTTGATCAAATGCAAAACCAATAATAAAAACTCCCAACAAAATTAGAAAATTACTCATCGATCAAATGCAAAACCCAGTAATAAAATTTTCCTATTACAACAAGAAAATGACCTAGTACAGAAATCAAAATCAGTAATCAAAGTTCCAAAAAAAAGCAGTAAATTTTTAGATTTCAAGACATTTACTAGCAATACTAGCATGAAAAAAAATTATATCCAGCAAATTAATGCAAAACCAATAATAAATATGAACAAAACTAATTAAAAATTATACCAACAAATCAAAGGTGATGCAAAAACACTAATCAAATAGAGTATGAAATTATACCAGCAATAAATCCATGCAAAAACTAACATGGAAGCTAGTTGAATTTTCCTTGTAAACTTGAGCCTCAGTAGGATGAGCAAAATGAGCATCACTTAGGAGGATCAACAACATCAAGCAGAATAGCTAGCTGCAAACAAGAGGAAGAGAAAGTTGCAATAGCAAATTAATTTCTCTGAAACTTATATCCAAGTTGAACTAGAAAAAAAGTTAAAATTTCTTTTTAAAAGTTACAATAAGCTCTATCTTGCAGGATTTTTTTTAACTCTGATTCAATCATTGTGATCACTTGTATCTTTCTTTTCTTTAGTATTCATATTGTTTGGAGCTAATAGTTTTAGGAAATTCAGGGCAGAAGGGACTTAAATTCATGTTATGCACAAAATATCACATCGAAATATTATTTTTTCCATTAGCTAAAAGCATTATTTCATAAACCATCATGAAATTTAAGATTCCTTGATTATTAACCAATTCTTAACTTTGAATAGCATGTGAAAAATTGACTAAGTGGATACAAATTTGTATAACTAAGCTATTTGTATAGGGTTAGTAGAATTTTTCCAAATACACGTCAAAAAATTTCATATATTTAGATATGACACACTGAGCCAAATATATTCAGGTCAATAAAACAAAAGCTCAAACTAAACCAAACAATTGAGCATTTCAAGTACAAGTTCAAAACAAGAGCAACAAAATTATCAAACAAATTCATATATCAAATGCATTTCAGAACTAACCTTAAGAGAAATAGCAAATTGCAAATCTAATTAAAAAATGTCCAGCAAAACCAAATGAAAATCCCTTGCACTCATGTCAAAAATTTTGAGAACATTAGTCAAATTAACATAGGTATTTAAAGGTGAATGTTAAAAAGAACATATTTAGTCATGCTAAGATTATGAGACTACATTAGAAAAATATCCAGTTATCATATCAAGAAAATCTATAAAGGTGTATCAAAGTCTGACAGCAATACCTATAATGAAACAAAATTGAACTTGAATGGTTTTGCTGATACAAGTTGAAGTTTAAGTAAAATGAATGATTTCACTAATAAATTGAAGTTTATATGACCATGTTAAGTTCAATTTATGTAGAAGAAACTACGCCGGTGTGTGTAGGAAACTTTTCTAGAAGTGCTGCTAATGTGATTTCATACTAAGTTACTCAGTATAACTTTGACAACATGGACCTTTACTGGTCCCAACCTTAGATATCACATTCAGATGCTAAAAAGAAGTATAGAGATGAACCCAGTGAAATTAAAGGAATATAATCACATAATCATTCCAAGCAATTCTATATGTTTAGAGAATGAAAGAACAGACATGGTTCCATATGAATTAATGGCAAAAAAATAAGAGAATTGGGAATTAGAAACCAAAACCTTTCTCATCCTATTAAGGAGGTAGAAGTGAAAAGCAATTCATGAAAATGCTTCCCTAAATTAAGGGAAATCTTTCATGATCTTTTAACGTCCCCTTACTATTCGAACATAAATCCTAATGTAAAAGCACACACAGAAGGTAGGTAGACAAAGCAACCTCCCCATCAGGTAGTATCTTATTCACATTAGCACAAACTAGATATGATCAAGTAGTATACATCAGGGAGTATCTTATTCACAATATCACATTAGGGACAAAAAAACTATAATCATTATGAGTCAGTAACTGAATTTAAGACCATATACCCAAAAAAAGATACATCAGTACGTTGATACATTCCCTAGCAAAATAATATAGCTGGGAATTACATGATCTTACATCA
>CAOJBK012738559.1:0-10586 GCA_948294925.1 Codiaeum variegatum | reverse complement strand
TACCTCTTCTCTTAACACATCTCTCAAACCATGGTGGCTTGAGGCCTCCTGATCATTTGCCCACTTTCGGCTCTCATATCTATAAGAATACCTTCGACTACCCTCTGGGCCCCTGTGGGATCAACTCCTTCAGTCATCTTCTCCCCTATTATGTCTGGCTTCGCTAGCTGTGAACCTATCTCTTACTCCTTCTCGATCATCCTCTCTGAGCCTTTTGCTTCCTTCTCCCACTCTTTCCTCTCTGGCTGGCACTTTTAGCACCGATCTGACTTCACATCTTCCTTCTGTAGGCCTAGTTGATGGCACTCTCCTTGCTTCTACACTGGTATGAGTGTTGAAATTCAACCTTCTACTCACTGCAGGAGGGTCGATGCCAACCTGGGATGGTAAGTTAAGCGTTGGAGTTGGTTGGAGTTGTGGGAGTAATGGGACAAGGTTAGTGACTAAGCTTTACAAACTAGCCACTAGATCTGGGATTGTAAGGGCTAGTGTAGGCTGTAGGGCTGGAGTTGAGGAGCTAGGCACTTGAGGTTGCCCCATAAGGCCTTGAAGAGTTTATAGGGAGGCGGCTAAGTTGGTCTAGGCCGCTGTTGGGACTTGGGTATTCACAGGAGTGTTTGTTACTTATGTTGCATTGGCAGGTGGAGGACTATCCTCCACATTATGGATTTCTTCATGGATAAATTCCATTTTGAGAGCTATTTATGCTGGTTTTGAAAGATGATGGTGAGGAAACTCAGCTTCCCCACAGACGGCGCCAAATGATGCATGGTGTGCTTCCATAGAGTCTAAATAGAACTCCTCTGGTTAGATTAAGTCTACCTATAGAGACAGTGGAACAGTCAAAGGTAGCCGGATAGGTGTCCGACGTAAATCCTCCGACAGTTAAGTCATTTACTATAGAGGAGTTGAGAGAAAACTCTCAAAAATGGATTGTGTGGCTTTTAGTGCGTGTGTTAAGTCGTACCTGAATGAGGCACTTTGAGGGTATTTACAAGACTGAGCCCCTATAGCTGGGACACGTGTCTGTTTGAGCCCCTGTAGCTGAGACACGTGTCCGCTTTGGGTAGTCTGCATATACCTTAATGGGACTCTGACATGACTGGAGGGCTATTGACTAATGTGGTCAGTCAGTCTATCAGACTTCTAAACCCTGAAGGTTAACATGCCAGATCTCTGAAGGTTCGGTGGGTTCAGAAAGTGACTAGCACACTTACAAGGCTCAGACTAATCCCAAACCCCTAGTTGATGTCGAACCACACTGATGCAGAACTAATTCCGAACCCTAAGTTGTTTTTGAACCACACAGATGTAAGGCCGTATCATCATCTATATCAGAATTCTTTATTTTATTATAGAAGAATAGTTTATCTTTTAATTTTCAATGATTTTTTCTATAATTTATAGCCAGATTTAAGTTTCATATATTATTTTTCTTATTTAGTTTTACTTATTTAGAACTCATTTACATTTATTTATCCTTTTCATTGCAGGATACATCATAATTCTGACTATGGTTGGCGAAAAAGAAGAAAGTGTCGATTTTAGGATTTTTTTTTTAAATCTTATTTTACTTGTAAAGCTAAATTAACATAAATTTTTTATCATCATTTAATATAATAGAGTATGAATTTGAATGTATTCTAATACAAGTATAAATGTTATATTTTCTTATTTGGTTCCCTCATTTATTTATTTATTACTATAATAGTTAGAATATCATAATCTCAAAAATTAATAATTTTGTATTAAAATATGGATCCTTTATTATTGCAATTTATCATGACAAAAATAAGTTTCTCTAATCAATTTAAAGGTGACAAACTAAACAGGTAAAAAAATAATTAATAATGCTATTAATTTTTTCTAAAAGAACATTTGTGATGAACACATTTAGTCACCTTTTGTCATAAAATAAATTTTCTAAGAACTCAATTTGTCACCATATCTTGTTTGTCACTATAAAACAAGTTTTATTGTGATAAAGTGACAAAATATTTTTTTGTTATGACAAATACTTTGTCATAATAAGTCGATTTATGTGACAAAGTAATTTTGTAACAATTGTTATATTTTATGCTGAGGAAATTCCATTTTGTCACAACAAACTTATTGAGACAAGCTTGTTACCAACACAGTGACAATTCAAATTTGACACTAAAAATATATTGCGACAAAACTAATATCTATTATGACAAATTAATTGTCGTAATAAATCATTTTTTTTGTAGTGACATGATAACTGCTATCAACTACAGTTTTGGATGGATTGCAAAATATTATGAACTTGCCAATTGATGATTAATACTTAGCCAAGTGACATATTCCATAAGTGAACTTTCTATAATGCTAGTAATATAATGCTTACTTTTTTATCAGTACTGCACATTGAGCATTTTATATTAGAAAGAACTTTTCAGGTTCAAAACTCTCCACCAATTCATTTTTAAATGGTATAAATACAATATTAGTGTCTGAACTTGTCAAAAATGGATATTTCATTATCTAAACTTATAAAATTAATATTTTGGTGCTTCAACCCAGTAAAAATGACATAAGAGTGTTTATGTCGGTTACAACATTTTAATTGGTACACGTATCTTCATAATCTTATTTTCATATATGATATATAAATTTTTTATTTTTGAGATAAGGGGCAAAAAACCCCTAAAATATTTTTAAAAGTGGGCATTAACCATTTTACTTTTTAGTGGGTGTAATCACCGTTTAAAGTTTCAAAAATAGGCCAAACAAGCCCTTTCATTCATAATTCCATTAAATATTTGTTAATTCATCAAAAAAAAATGACAATAATGCTCTTTATTTTTACTTAAAATTTTCATTTACACCACATCATTACATATTTAAAGAGAAATAAATTTTATTTCTTAATTTTTCATTATTATTTTGAAAAAAATAAAATGGCAGTAATAATAGCTCAATAAAATTGAAAATAAATATTTTATTTCCATTTATGATTTAATATTTCCACTAACCAAATCTAATAATATTTAAAAATCAGAAAGAAAAACAAAAGGCAATTTTTTTAGCCAATATCATTATCTCACTCCCTCTTCTATATAATTTGACTCACCCACAAAAGTCTAATTCTAATTTAGACAAAAACATTTTCACAACACAAAATAAAAATCTCAAATTTCTTCATCAATACTACAAAACTTCAAAAAAAAGTTCTCTTTTTAAATTTTTTTTCCTAAAATATGTATTTTATCAACTCCTTCAAAGACTATAATAAGGTAGATGAGATTGAAAAATAAGCATTCGAATGAATTTTTACTTTTATAACTGTCATTTAAAATACTAAAATAATA
Organism: Codiaeum variegatum; assembly: GCA_948294925.1. Classification (NCBI taxonomy): domain Eukaryota; kingdom Viridiplantae; phylum Streptophyta; class Magnoliopsida; order Malpighiales; family Euphorbiaceae; genus Codiaeum; species Codiaeum variegatum. The sequence continues at coordinate 7,254 of CAOJBK012738559.1, read as the reverse complement.
AAATTTATTTTTTCAAATACCATACAAATTTAAATTAAATAAAATTTATTTTTTGATTTTATTATAAAATTGAAATGAAATACCAACACAGTGGTTTTTTGAAAATAATTTTTTCATCCATTCCACTTCATAACCCATTTCTTTGGGGAAAAATCTTTTTTTTTTTTGTTACTATTTTATGACTAGACACATTTTAAAAAGAAAAAAAAATCCATAACGCATTAAACTCATGTTTAACTTTAAAGGTGCATTTTATATTATTATTTTAAGTCATTTTTTTATTTTTACATAAGCACATATTATTTTCTTTCTCAATAATTTTAAAAATTAACTCACCATATTATCATATTTTTAAAAAAGAAAGTATTCATAAAAATAATTATGTTTAAAATTATGATATTAATTTTCATTTTAATTTTTTTAAAATTAAAATTCAAAAAGATGTATGTATGATGAAATAAAAATATACATAAAAAGTTTATAAAAAATAAGTTGAACGAAAAAATAAAATTAAAGTAAAAAGATAAATTTTTTTTGAATAAAAGAATAAATTAAAGATTATAGCTTTTTTAAAAAAAAAATTAAAGATAATAAATATAAAATTATAAGAGCTTAAATAGAATAATTTATGTAATTTTTTTTGTCAAAAAATAGTTTATTTTTAAAAATAAATAAACATTTAAATACAATAAAATTTTGGATCATTAACCTATAAAAAAAAATTGGGTAAGGGCTCATTGAAAAAATAAAAATATGGTGAAAATATTTTTACATATAAAAATATAGTAAAAATAGAAAATTCAAGTGAAAATAGGGGAATTGCTATTATTTAAAGCTCAATTAAGCGGAGGTTTAATAGAATTATAGACGGAAGAGCTTATTTGTCCCATTTTTAAAACTTGAAAGGGTGATTACACCCATTAAAAAGTAAAATGTCAACTTTTTGAAATACTTTGGAATTTTTTTTTGCCTCTTATCCCTTTATTTTTTAAATTATTAACTAATTTTAAATCAATTCAAATTATTTAATAATTTTAATTTTTAACTCCTTTGCCTCTCTAAACTTTCAAATAAAAAATCTCTCTCTCTCTCTCTCGATTATTTGTTCTTATGTCTTCATTACCAGGTTTGCTCATAAAACAAAAGCCATGAAAGGAGGATTTTAGATTTTTCTCTGTCTTCTGGTTCCTTATTTCTTCTCTCTTTATTTTTTATTTTATTTTGGATTTTTTTTTTATAAAATCATGTTGAATGGTCATTAATATCAAAAGCCAAATAAGACATTACAAAAGGAGGAGAATTCTACCAACAAACTAAATCTTATCCAAAAACAGTGACAGAAGATATAGAGTCTGCAACTACGCTAGTAGATTGCCTTACCAAACAAAATATAACATGATTAAGTCTATTGAATAAGGATTTACAATAAGTTTTTGCTATCTTTTTAATCCATGTACGATTCCATTTTCTTTCAATCCTTCTTCCTCATCTATTGGGTAGTTATCTTTTACTCTGAGCAGTTACTGATTCCGTGTGAGAATCAGAGGATGGTTGAGGAGTGACGTTGTCAATCGGAAGAGTCGGTGAAAAAATTGGCTAACAAGACTCCATTACAACGCTGTCGATTCATCAATAATGGCATCCTTTGGAATATTTTATCCATCGTAAGAGAGGAAGAAGAATAGAGATAATTATCAAGAAAAACTAAAAAATTTAGGAAAAAAATATAAATAGAGAAAAACTCGCACAAGATGAGACCAACACACTCGCATAAGACGAGACTCGATCTCCATGGAAATTTCAATTTTTTTTTTTTTATTTTGGACTTAAATTTTAAGCATATTTGCCGTGATGTTTGAAAATTTTTTTGTTTATATTATTACAATTATTTTTTATAAAATTAAATAATTTCAAATTTTTTTGCCAAAATGATTTGTGATTCTTATATTAATTTTTTCTTTTTTAATTTGATTTTGAGATTATTTTTGTTTAATTAACAATTACTATTCAACCAAAATTAGTTTAGGGCGTTTCTGTTTTTTTGTTGGTCGTTGAAAAAGGTAATTGGTGATGAAAGGTCATGGTGGTGGTGGGTTGGAAGGAGGTAGGCGGTGGCGGTGGAGTTTGAGAGAGATCATGGAGTTGTCTTAATAATTTTAAAATTTATATTGTTAAATTTATTAATTTAATGTGTTTTTGAAAGAGTTACATGTTTGTAACTAGTAATAAATACTAAAATGTATGTATTTTTCAGATTCAAGTATCAAAATATTAATTTTGTAAATTTATACATTAAAATGTTATTTTTTACAAGTTCAGACACTAAATTTATATTTATCCCATTTTTAAACTGTTACTTCCATGAAAACTTTTGAAGTCTTTGACTCCAAGATCACCAATTTTCATAATTTTTGAAAGCATTTGAATAGGTGAGGTGATTATCTAGTTTGAATGTGACTTTTAGCTAGAGATATAAATGAAGTTGAATTAAAGTTAGTGGTAGAATTACATATTAGTTATCCCAAATTTAAAACTCTAACCAAAAATACTCCTTCATTGAATTATATAAAAAAAAACTTCACTTTCTTACATAGATGGTGCTACATTATGACATGATGTATCCACTATACAAAGATGGCTTCAGCAGCATCTGAATATTCCTGCAACTCACAAATCATTTCAACAGATTTTCACTGCTCGTATTGTTTTCTTCTTTTTCTTCATATTTACCTCACAATTTATAAAACAAAAAAAGGACAACATACTCAATCTTCACATTCCTGCGGACCACACCTCACGAAGAAGTTCGTACCTTGCATTTGTGACTGCATAACCTGTATATTCAATGTTCTTTCCATTTCCATTCCCATTTGATATGACAGTTGGTGATGAAGGTGATTTATCAATTATGGATGTAAGAGGAGAATCCAGTTCTTCCAGTTCCTCATCACTGGTATATCCTTTCCTCTGAACAACAGATGCACTTCTTGACAGCTGAGTTTTTGCTCCTACTTCTGCAACTTTTTCTGCCACATCCAAAGACAAAGGTGCCGTGTAGACAACTGGTGCAGCTGTATAAGGGAAGTTTCTGGTGGATTCTCCTGACAATCTCCGCTCCACAGTACTCTGAAAGAAGAAATAGCCTATTGAATTGATTATGTATTTCTTTTTTAAGTAAAAATAGGAGGCAAGGGAACCAGACAGTGCACCCAGAATTGATTATGTATTTATTCATGTAGCAAAAATTTCTTTAATTCGTTATAGTATTTTGGAGCATTGGTTAGCATCACATTTTCACTAGAAAGTTAATATACTTGAGTGTTTGGATTCTTTACTGTTGTTTCTTCTCTTCTATTTGACCTATTTTAGTCATAAAGATACATGTAATATACAGAATAAACTTCCACATGATATTGTCAGCAAGCTAGTAAAAACAGCAACAGAAACTCCAGGATAGCAACTTTTTACCCATCAGATATTAATATAGATGAAATCAATATGAAAACTGCCCTTGTAATTGAAGTCACTATTGGTTTTCTTTAAACATGTTAAACATATGTGATTCGCAAGAATGATCAATTAATGCTTATAGCGATCTCAATAGGACAAGTATCTTTCTAGAATAGATGATTCTTGCAATTGAATTATTTTGCAAAACTAACCAACCATAATTGCTACTCCTTTAGCGGCAATAGTTTAAAGATCACAGAGAAATAAAACAGAAAAAAAAAATGAAGCAAAATCATACCTCGGCATTTAATGCCTCTAATACATCTCCAGGGACAGCATCTGGACTGAACTCATCTGGAGTAAAGTTGCAGAGAATCCGCTTAACTAATGAGAGACCAATTGATGGGCACACCTTTGAAATGTGAGTATAAGAATCAGACAAGTCAGAAATTCATCCATTTAAAAAGGAATATGAAGTGAGACTTTTCATTAGATATGCTATGATTACATAAACCAACCTCCTTCCTTATTGATCTGTCCATAAGCATGTCTTTTGGAAGCATCAGAAGATCACTTAAGTTGTTCAGTAGATGGAAGACTTTAGGTTCACCGTCTTGCCCATCATCATTGTCACTTTTGTGCTGATCATCTTTTGGAGAATCACCAGCATCCATGCCAAACATATCATTAAGCCATCTAGACCATGTACCGACCTACATGAAGAGTAGAGTTCTCACATTTAGGACCTGTTCCATTTGGAACTCATATCTTACAGAAATATGTGGCATGGAAGGGAACCTCAATGAAGGAGCAAATCCTCTTTGCTCCAACATGAAATACCCCATTGGAAAATATTTCTGGTCTTCAATCTTACAAGAAATATATACTGAAAAAATTCATCTTTTCTACACCACTTTTGCCTATATATATAGTGAAGGGGAATAATATCAATTACAATGATATGTGACTAGGGTACGAGGCAGCCAAAATTTTCAGTGATATGAACACATACTGAATTTTTCAGTTGTGCCCCAGAACCAAAGCTCAAGTCCCCAGCTGGAATAGGCAGAACCTTTGAATCTACAATAGGATCTGATAAAGGGTCTGTTGGAATCTCGTGGGCAGACTCGCGCAGAATAGCATTGAACATTGCCACATCTACTCTAGCAACACATTGTTCCATGACCTGATTGCAGAATCACATACTATCAGCAAAGGAAAAAACAAAGAGATGCAAAGTTCACCCTGATCAAAATCTGCTAAAATATTTATTGAGTGAAAACTTGGTACTTAAATTTATTATGCCATGACTGTAAGACCAAAGAAAAATTGAAGACACCCATGATGAGTGAATTGCTATGATAAAATATGTACCATTCTTCCTATAATAGGCAAGCAACCACACTCATGTCCTCCTGCTCTAACAGGACAAAGTCGTTGAAGAGCATCTTGGAAAGCATTCTTCCACAGGTTGACTGAAAAGCTGCCTTGCAGCTGATCACCCAGGGCTGGTCCCAACAACCTTCCAAAGGATTTATTGGAGGACAAATTCCCACTTGGAGATTGCATGTGTGGAGTCAAAGCCTGAAAACACCAGAAAAGCACATAGAAGGGATAGTAAGGATTACATGCAAGAAATGACCCTAAGAAAAGCTTTCCATAGTACTTATTATGAAATCTATACTGCTAATTAAAATACAATTTGTGGGATAAAAATTCTCTATTTAGCACTTAGCATATTACAATGATGGAATCAGGGCCCCATGTCAGGGAGAGAGATTATCTGATCAATTTGATTCAGCGATTATTATGCAAGGTCTCAAGGATCAACATAAATTAACAAACTATATAGTAGACTATAGATTTTACCTGCCACCATACTGACTCAACTAATCGAGAAAATATCCAGGATTCAACTTTTTCTAATGCAGATGTATAGGTTCCTGTCTCCTGCCAATCATCCACAAGCTGCAAAAAACCATTAGCTTGCTTATGACCAGAACCACCCTTCCATTTCAGTGTTGTAGACTTTCCTTCACTTTTCCTGCTACTCCAATTGGACTCAGTGAACCTTGCAAGAGGACTTGAATGCCACGAACTGCCAAATGCCTGAGAAATTATCTCCCTCAGCACAATGGTGTTGGATAACCAGAAGGTTAACCTTAACATGCCGAGAGATTATTTTTAGTCCACAACTGGAAGTAACACTCTAAAACAGTTTTGATAGAAAGTAACACAATTTACTTGCCTTGGAACTTCATTACCACAGGACTTGGCAATCAAAATAAGTCCTGATACACTGTTTTTAGCAATTGTAGCTCGCTTGTCTTGAGTCCAATGCTTACAGGCATGAATATAGAGTCTTGAAAGGCGTCGTGCAGGTGTGTGCACTTTGTGTGCTGAGCTTCCATGTTCTGGTACTACAGAATACAATGAAATTTCAAGTGCAGCAACTTCTCTTAGCTCCTCTTCAAGTTTCCCGATTTTCATTTCCATCTCTTCAACTCTTTGACTCAAAGCCACCACATCTTCATGTTCACCATTTTCTTCATCATCAACAGTTTCATTGTCACTTGCAATACTTTGTGTACCATTTGATGCCTCATCCACAGCCTCTATCTCTTTTGCATCTTCAATAGGCTTATTATCAGCTCCTTCAGAAGAAACTGATGATGGTTTACTAGGAAGTTTCATATCTTTAGAATTTTTATCCAAAGGACTTCTGTCAGTAACTTTAGATGACACTTTATTTGCTTTAGCAGGTCTCTTAGGACTGCTATTCACTGGTTTGGGTAGAGATTTATTAGTTCTATTATCAGCTCTCCCTCTTGATTCTCGAGAACTTTCTGAGGAATCCTTATTGCTAACACTTTTAGATATTCTTGAAACACTCTCTACTTTCTCATCATCAGCTGTCAATGGATCACCCTGTGATGATATTGAATCTTTTATACTGTCAGTATCAGATTCTGCTTCCTTCACTTGCTTAGGTTCTTTATTTAAATCACTTATACGATCATCTAAAACCTCATTCTTGTTCACTTTTGCAACTATGGCATTAGCTTTTGGATCTTGAGGTGCCTCCTCAAACCTGTTGACATCATCCACATAATGTATAACCATGTTTTCATAAACTTCAGAGGGCTTCGAGCCCATGTTCGAATCACTTACTAAAACACTGGCGTCTGATTTAGCATGCAGAGGTTTAGAATCAGTTTCCTTTCCACTCAATCTTTGGTGTGGTTTTCGGTCTCTCTTCTCAGTTAACCCAGAGCGTTTTGATTGGCTGTTATTTGGAGTTCTCCTCTTGTCAGTCTCCTTCATACTTCAGTTGCTTCACCTCTTACAAATACAATCAATTGAATAACCAGCTGTTGCAGAGAAGAATAAAAAATAAAAGCAATGAATAACCATAAAAAAAAAACTCCGAAAATACATGTTCTAGAAGTATTACTTCATGCAATTTCAATTTTCACCTACTTATAAATTATTGATTTCCTCAAAATTTAACATGCAGCGCAACTAAACAAATTTGTTCTTCCCCCTTTCTTGTGTTAATTACTCAAATATTTCAGGAGTAATCTGCAATAAGACAGCAATTGGGCTCATTAGATAATGTACTAAATACAGAAAATACAATCAGCTCTGCTTTATGTAGTTTTAGATGAAAACGGTAATTAACAATACTATATCATCATCAATATCCATGTCATAAGAAAATTAGTACCAGAAAAAAATGTACCCAAATAGCCATATAAGCCATTTGGTAGAATCATGAAAAGAAAATTAGGAAACATGCAAGCC
>CAOJBK012738187.1:0-12618 GCA_948294925.1 Codiaeum variegatum | reverse complement strand
ACACTCAGTCCCATAAGTCGTGAGTGACGCCTAGCATTGCATATCACGGATACCTAATTAGAAATGAATGTCGGTGTTCATATCTTTGACATTGCATGGACCTCTCAATCATAATTAGCGTGCACTCGAATCCCTTCATTATGGATTCCTGATCTCAGCTAGGGTCGTGGAATAGTCAAACCTTGTATATCAGATCATATGACCTCTATTCAGTTTGAGTTCTCGATAAACTGGTTCCTAGTAGAAACTCTTTCTAGTGAACCTTATCCACCCTAGCCAGGGATTTCGATATCAAGAACAACCAGAAGTTATAGGATTCCTTCCTTGGGTATCCAAGTTAATGAATCCTTTCTTATTTGAACACTTATCCCAACATATCACTGATTACGGCTACCACATGTCATAGACCAATACATGACTAGCATTGATATGTAGACAGTAACAAACTATAGCTACCAATATGTTAGATAACATGTCACCTCAAGTCTAAGGATTATATGCACAATCATAATCTAGATGATGAGATATTGACTAGTTGGTAACACCCCATGTATTCATCATCTAACGTCATTGTTCAACTTACTCATTCAATGAGTATGCTCACGTGTTGTCATGACATCACATGTTTCTAGCAGAAACCTAACTACCTCCATACTAATAAGTATCTCATACTTATCATGGATGACAACAGAGGTGATGATCTTCTGGATTAATGGCGTCTCTACCAATAATCTTATGACCATGAACAACCTTTAAAGTATCTGACAAAGGGCAATCGGTCACTCATATTCTCAAACTCTTTGAAAATAGATTCCCTTACAGAATACTTAAGGGACATATAGACATTCGATATAAGGAATAATTTCATTTAAAGAACATACATACTAAAGCCAGTTAGGTATTCATTTACATTCACATGAACAACGTAAGCTATAAGGCATATAATGCTAACAACATCTCAAGAATTGCCTTGGATTTGGCAGGATCGATCTTGATTCCCTTTTTACTAACCATGTGGCCAAGTAATACTTCAGATAAGGCTCCAAATATTCATTTTGATGGGTTGAGCTTGAGATTGTACTGCCAAAGTCTAAGAACTTTTCTAACTCATGCAAGCTTTGTTCGGCAGTAGTGCCTTTGACTACCATGACATCGACATATACTTCCACTTCTTGGTGCATCATGTCATGGAAGATAGTAGTTACCATCATCTAATAGGTGTCTCCAGTATTCTTTAGTCCAAACAACATTACTCTGTAGCAGTAAGTCCGTTAATGCATCTATAAATAGATCAATGTGAGGTAGAGGAAAGTCGTCTTTAGGATATGCCTTGTTCAGATCTCGGTAGTCTACACACATCCTAACATTTCCATCTTTCTACTGTACTGGGACGATGTTGGCCAACCAGGATGGATTGCTGATTGGTTCGATGAACTGGTGAGATAGTTATTTAGACACTTCTTCCTTGATCAGGATGGACCATGCCACTTTTATGCGCCTCAATTTTTGTTTGATAGGCTTACAATTAGGATAAGTCAGAATCTTGTAGACCGCGATGCTTGATTCTTGCTCCTCAACATTAATGATTCAATCTATGTTTCATCAGAATCAGATCTATAGTCAACATATGTTTTATTGCTAAAATTATATATATATATATATATATTAAGAATAAAAAAAATGTACATTATATATATATACATCTGAATTATACATTATATGTGTTTAAAGTATAATTAAAATTTATCAAAAAGATATTCTTTTTCTTAAATAATCATTCAAAATATATATTAGAAATATATATCAGGCACTTTTAGAATATATATTAAATGCATTTTATAGCTAAAATTATGCATTATGTATATACCAAAATCATACAATAAAAAATTTTGTGTAGGTGAATTATACATTTTGATGAACATGTTTTATTTTTCTGACTTTTGAGAAATTGTACGCTGAACATAGATGATAAGGAGAGAGAAATTCAAAATTGTTGCTATTGGTGCAAAAAACCAAAAAATTATTTAAATTGAGCCCCTAACTCAGCCCTTCAAAAAAATATATATAATTTTTATTCTCTCCAAATCGTAAAATTTCAGCAAACAGCAAAATCTCATCCATTGTATAACAATGGCTTCACCGTGCACAAGCAAAACCATAAAATTAGAAAGATGCAATAGCTATCTTCGCAAAATTCACAGTACTAAACTCATCAATGCTTCTTCTAAGCTTCTATTTCGTGCTACTCTCTTTATTGTTCGTGTTCTCATTCTCTTCACTATCAATTACCCTCCACTTTCTGATAATAATAATTCACCTCATCTCTACCACCACAACACCATGGCTTCCTCTCCCACGCTTTTTTGGGTGTCTCATGTCAGTGGCACTGCTTGGGAAAAACAAGTCACTCCACTCCTCGCCGCCCAAATTGCTTCTCTGTTTGAGTAACTGATGCTGGATTTGTCGGATCACACTGTTCTGTTTGTGTACAGTTTGAATATAGATTGCTATTTGTGGATCCAGGACCACAGTGCTGCCTGGTCCAGGGCCAGAAGAAAGCACTGCCTTACCTCTGGATTTTGAAAACTTATAATACATGCTCAGTCAACTATTAAAAAAAAAACTTCAACCATTTGCTTCATAGCCCCAAAGCACCCCGCCACCCGGCCCCCACCACAAGTAAGCAAAAAAATTTGTGACAGTAGGTGAGCAGTGCAGGATTTTTTTTTTTTTGGCAAAATAAATAAATTAGAAATGTTAATTATACCTACATACAGAAGAAAATCCTATTAATCTCGTTGCTGTATTCATTTGCAAGGAGAATAACTCAACCATGTAATACATGCATTTAAGATCTTCCAATAGTATATTTCATGTCTTTGTTTCCCGCAGCCAACTGGCTATGTAAAGCCATTCCATAGGAAATTCTTTGAGAAAGGAAAGAGCAAGAAATATTAAAGCAAATATCCAATTAATTTGTCAATCTAAACCAGAAAGATGGCAAGAACCAGCTGACCACAAAATATATGTAAAGCTAAAGAAGAATGAATGGTACAGGCATGTGCACATTGACATTTCCCTTATTGGGAAGGGCCATGAAATTTGTGAAGATGATCTTCCACAATAGCATAGGATAGTCCAAAATACACTAGCTGGGTCCAGAAGAAGTGACCTCAGTGCTGCAAACAGGACAAACCTGCAAATACAGAACAAGAGTATATTCTTCATATTATAGATTACACGTGGAATGAGACCTCTAAACATAATATTGCTATAGAGAGAGAGAAGTAATGCAAAATCAAGAAAAACAACAAATATTACACAAGGGATATCGATAACTTTCTAACTCTTGACAGCCAAAGCTGGCAAGTGCCTTATCACAATAATTTGGAAAAATTATGTGACAACTTCCACAGGATTTGCAGTGTATTTTCAGCAACCTATGTACTCAAGCACAAAATATAGGAAGACAGAATTTATTGCAGTAAAACAAGTGTCTGCTGTGACTAATTTCAATCATTTTGTTCGGTACTTGTTCCATCTACGGTAGCCTAGATACTACTAATTTACTGCCCCTTCAACCATGGTCTGTTGTCCAGGAAAGAATAAATGGATAGACGCTTCTAGATTATGGCAGGAAAGAAATAAAATGTCATCCATAGACAACCACTGACCAATTATTTTGTCTAGTAATAACAGTGCATTTTAATTTAATCTTAGAAGTCAAACCAAAAAATTGCTGTAATCTCACTAGAAATTATTTTTACATTCTCTTTTCCACGCCAATAGGGTATTAAAATTTTTCTACAAACAACTCTAAACCCAGGTTAAGAAACAATGCCATATAGTATTATGGAGCATCAGATTTCAGAAATTCTTACGAGATCGATTGCCATAACTCTTATTTGTTTATTTCTCAATGCATTCAATGGCACAGGCAAAGGATACAAAGACCTTAGAAAGGACACTGCAGCCAACTTGGGGAAGTTTGCTAGTGCTGCATGGGTAAAATTGAGAGGAAGTATTAAGCCCGTGACTGCAGGCACTGATCCTACCAACTTGAAGTATGATAGTGCTGCATGGGTGAATTTGAGTGTCAGTATTAAGCCCATGACAGTATGTAGGTTCCAATAGCTCATTATTATAAAGGCCAGCACAAACTAATTAGTTACTAGAAAAAGCATATTGCCGCTTGGCCTCTATTTCAATCCGTGCATCCTTGGATTTTCATTTCAATTTATTGCACCCTAATATTTTTAATTTTGAAATAAATAGACACTTAATGAACAATCCACCAAGGAGTTGTGGATATATCATCAAGTTTAAATTATGTATATATCACATTATTATTGATGAGCTTGACAAATCATGCTCGTTCATTATAAAAATTGCAAGTGGGTGGTGCAATAGTTCAAAATGATATGAAGACTGTTAACATAAAAGGTAAGATTCCAATGAACTTTTCCAACTAGGTTCAAGGATGAAATATTTATCAGAATTTGGCCATTTATATAATAACACAAACTACTATGTTGTTTAAAATAGAAGGGCAAGGTTAAAATAGATTTTTCGCCATTAATTCAAGGGGAAAATATACATTGGCTAATTACGCATCAACTTAACCTTCATGCTACGAAAAGCATAACAGGACCCCAAACCAACTTCCTATATACACTCTTTAAATGATCATTGCTGACGAAAGTAAATAATAATTTAAGTTGTTATAAATAAAGGTATCCATATAGCCCAACCCAACTGGTTTGTTATAAAAGTAAGCTTAAGCAGGATCAAGTATATGCTACAATTATTGAGACAAGTCAGCAAGGAACATTGCTTTAAGAATCTAATATATGTAATTACCTGCTGTGTTCTATGCAAATAATACTTGCTTATATTAGTGAATAAAGGAAAATATGAAAACGCCTAGGAAAAAAGTGAGGAAATCTAACCGTTGAGGGAAAACTAAGTAGTGTTTGATCAATAGGGCCCCAAAAATTCAGTCGTCCACGAGAAAGTCTAGTTTAGTAAAATATAAGCTATAAGCACACTTAGTGAAGACTAGCAAGGAACAACTCCAAGAAACTGCATGCATATGGACAACTAAATGACAAGAAAACATACCTTGTTTATTTTCAACCAGTCATTTATGCATTCCGAATGGTAGAAATGTTTGCAAGAAAGCACGGTCAGGGTCTCACCATCATCGTAATCCAAACGACATATGACACAGCTGAAACACAACCACATATTTAATATATTACATAACTACTATTGAGATAAGATAAAGCTTTAGTACTCACGAGTCATGACTTCCATTCTGACTGCTTCCTGCCTTGTAGTTCACTGAAGGCAAAGAGGCAATTGTATCAGCTGAAAGCCCCCTACTCTCAGTTCCCACAACTTCCCCCAAAGCAAGCAACTCCTGCAATGAATTGAAACATGTCTTGTTATAAGTAGATCAAACCAGAAGGTTCACTGGAAGCACCATATAAACCCAGCTCACCTCATAAGAAAGTTCATCTGGATCAACCTCCTCCCATGCATCCTGTAAATTCATGCGCAAATGTGAGACAGTTATAGACAACAGAATTAAGTGCATAGGGAAGAAAAGGCTCAAATTTTAGACAAGGATTATTTATAATGTCATTCACATAAACAGTTAAAACAAGTTTGGACGCTAAAACAGGGCACTCTTAAACTGAAACCACATTAGACAAAGGATGATAAGAGATGCCTCCATAATCCATATCATCTTTCCAACTGGAGTGTGCAACATTAATAATCTTCAATATTCAAGTGCTTCAAGTCCTTAACACAGACAGGCAACAGTTTTTTTTAACTGACATGGTTTTAATACAACAAATTCTGTAAAAGAAATGGAACACTGGATGCACCACTAAACTAGGAAAATGTTAGTACCCAAGATTTTTGCTCTATGTTGTCTAGATTTTTGATTTGGATTATGGAGGCATCTCTTATCATCCTTTGTCTAATGTGGTTTCAGTTTAAGAGTGCCAGAATATTATTTGGTTCAACAATGAAAAAAATATTATAATAAAGCTTCTTAGAATACACACATAACTATATCACTAGCATTTATACAGCAGAATCAACTTAGACCAAGTTAAAACACTTTATACTTGCTCCTAGTAACAATGTTGATGTAGGACAGCTGACAATTTACACTTCGGAGATTCTTTTCAGGTTAATTTTCAAACCAGAAAAGCAGCAAGTCATGTAAAGTAGAAAACCGGAGATAGCCAAAGGGGAAAGATTAACAATTAAAAGAAAAGCAAGAAAAAAAAACAATAGAATGCGAGGCCTATGTGCAGATTCGAACACAGCAAAGAGTGCCAATGGGTGCTAAGAGTGCCATTGGCACAAGCTGAAGTCTTGTGAAAAATATCAATGGGTGCTAAGAGTGCCAAGATTTTTGATAGACAATCTAGATAGTTTGACGTTTTTAAGAATCTTCTTATTAACTTCAATCTTGTAACTACCATATCAACGAAAGCAGCCCAGACCATGAGGTGCATATACACAACTTCAGCCCATGTGTAGGAGCTGTTTTCTCTGCCTTGCCATTCTTCAACCAGAAAACTCTGGATAAAATTACACCCAAACACATTGGCTTCAGAGATATTATAGTAAACATCAGGCAAGTTACAAAACTTATCATCCACTAGGGCTATGCATGCAGCCACTTATTGTGCCAGAATATTATTTGGTTCAACAATGAAAAAAATATTATAATAAAGCTTCTTATAATACACACATAACAATATCACTAGCATTTATACAGCAGAATCAACTTAGACCAAGTTAAAACACTTGATACTTGCTCCTAGTAACAATGTTGATGTAGGACAGCTAACAATTTACACTTCAGAGCTTCTTTTCAGGTTAATTTTCAAACCAGAAAAGCAGCAAGTCATGAAAAGTAGAAAACCGGAGATAGCTGAAGGGGAAAGATTAACAATTAAAAGAAAAGCAAGGAAAAAAAACAATAAAATGGGAGGCCTATGTGCAGATTCGAACACTGCAAAGAATGCCAATGGTAATTAATTTTGAAGGAGAGTGAGGATTCTCTGATGCTATGGAAGAATGAGAAGGAAATTCAGGGTTCTTTGGAGTTGTGAAAGAAAATTGGGAGTCAGGAAGGTTTCCAGGACAGAAAGTCGTGGAAGGGAAGATCAACTTAAATCAAAATCTGCAGCAAAAGCAACCAGAATCTGAGCTTTGAATTCACATTTCTTCGAACATTACACGCAATGTGTTGAATTATATTACAAAACTCAAACGAATAGAATTGCTAGGAAGTCTATTTACTTGGTTGATTAACAACTCAAATACAAACTATCACATTATAAGCACAGATACACAAGGGCTCAAATTCACTCTAAATTATAGGAACTTAAACTCCTTTTCTTTTCTTTTCTTTTCTTTTTTTTTTTAAAGTTAAAACTCCTAATATTTAGATCCAAATAAAGATAAGAAAAATTGAACAACAAAATCTAATTTTAGATTATATATATACAACCAATTACACAAATAAGACCAACCCTTTCCAGCAAGTATGATATCACAACATTACCCTGAATCCTGTAAAATAATACTGTACCAGCAAATAATTTATTACATCAACATATGTATAAAACTATACTCAAAGTACTCTAAAATTACTGAAATTACTCTGAAATATCCAAAGCCACACAAGATATCTAAACCATGATTCCAAAACTTTTTTACGCTTCATTTCTGAGGCGGCTTATCAATTTCACAGTTTCTCATGGGAACCATCCTTCATGACTTCCAATGCCCGTTATTTGTGTAAGAACTACCCCAAACAGATGACAAAAACTACGCAAGGACAATTCACATTTTTTTTCTTCCAAGTAAAGAAAATAGATCAACTATCCATTTCCTTCAGTTTTAATTGCAAAGGTGAACCATATGGCTTTAGGATTTAATAATTTTCTGCAAAATCAACAGCGTTGGGTGCAGAATCAGCAGGAGTGCTGGGTTTATGGACCTGATATTACCTTTGTTTTTAGTTAAATTAAATTTCTAGTAAAAAAAGGAATTAAAAAAAGGTAGCATTACTCTTCAAAATTTCAGTAAATAAAATTCTGGCATATTATGATTTTATTAGAGTTACTTGATACAACTCTAACCCTAAAATGTGCAAGGCTTTCTTTATACTAGTGAGTCTGAGTGTGAGCTTCTAATGTGAGATACGGACTACTTTGTTTAATTTTATTCTACGGACCATCCTCTAAAGTCTAATCTCTAAAGACTAAAGCCAAATCTTCCATAGCTATTCTACGTCACAATCAATACATGAAACTTTCGAAGATGAGTAAGAAGATGACAAATGGGGAAAAAATTGCAATTGAAATGAAGGTCCCACAGAAGAAAGATGGCATTCTAAACTAAGAATATTCCTCAAATAGTGCAACACATTATTAATCAATTGATAGTTATGCAGACCAAAAAAAAAAGGAACTTCATCTATAAACATTAGCCTAATAGCCCAAGTGCTTGCTCAGTTGTCCCCAGTAAAATTAGTTGCACATGTACCCATGGTTTTAAATAAAGGTTGACGAATTATGTATACACAATTTCATATGGGTTTTTGAGGAAGCCAATGCATTATTTGGCCATTATATATGTACTAATAAGAATTAATTCTAAATCGTGATCAAATCACCTGATACACACAAACACAACAGTCTCTAGTCAACACAATTGTGACATATCAGCACAAAAGAAAATTAATATTAGTAAATTTTTTAAATTCATTTGTTTTTTTTAATGTGATTGTGAATATGTTGTTAAAAAAAGACTATTAATATATGCTTTTTTTTTTCTATTCTATTTGTGAAAAATTATTGGTATATTGTTCCTTCCATTACTTATATAAGAGATTTTAACATATAGAATATTATTTGCAGTAAAAAGGCAGACCCCAGTGTCAGAAGGCTCCCATGCTAAGGCGGGCTCAGGGAAAGGAAACCCTATGTGTACGCGGCCTTCCCTTGACATTTATGCCAAGAGGCCGTTTCCAGGACTCGAATCTTGGACCTGGGGACGAAAAGTCAGCGCATCCACCATTGCGCCAAAGCCCGCCTTCATAGAATATTATTTGCAGTATTTATAAAATTCATTTCTTATAAATTTTTTTTTTGCAAGAAATATTGTTTTAGTGTGTGTTAATTTAATATATCACAGCTTGGATGTCATAGTGTACTTCTTGTTGATTTACATTAGTTTGGTAATCATTAAATTTATAGTACAAATACAATATTTACAATCTTTATTCGAAACCCTGTGCATACCTGATCGAATAACGTTTACATCTCCACATTTAACCCCCCTAGCCACCACTACAACATCAAATTAACCCTAGGTTAAGAAAATCTAGTTTCAATATTTATGTAGCTTGACAAAAGTAACTTTTTACAAGTGGATGTTTTAGTAGCATATTTACAATCTCTCAATAAACATATTAACATTTCCATCAATCTCTAAATGAAAAGTTCAGATGCTAGCATTTCTATCAATCTACACTCATAACCTTGTTCATAAAGTTATACTAATTTAGCCCATATTGTAAGGCAGCTTATTGCTTGTACTTTAATCTTCAACTTGAGTGAGAATTTCTCTTCGGGTATCTACTTAAGCAGCAAAATGACCAATACATAACCATTTAAATAGGTTAGCTCTTGCTTGGTTGATATGGTAATATTCTAAAAAACAACAGCTAGGTCAAATGCACTCATGCAAAAGCTAATTTCCTTTCAGCTAGGACAGGTCTATAGATTAACAAAGTCATGTTTGTTAAAGGAAATTCCTCTCCCTCTTTCAACAACACCACTTGGACATCTTCCTTACTCTCTCTGTCCTCTCCTTTCAAGAACTCTCCCCCCTACCTCTTATCTTCCTACCTTTTTATTAATTCCTTCCACTTTCCTTGGAGTTTGAAGGCCTCAAGATTTTGGGTAGAGTTCCATACCTAAGCTCAAAGTTGTAGTGGTGATCCATCATTGTCTCTTCTGTGGCTAACATTTACCTATCCAAATGATCCCCTTCAGCCTTAAGCCAGCAGCTTATGTAAAGATCCAAACATCCTAACCCACTATTTTAATAGTCAAGCTTAACTTATTAGGGCTAGATTGTCATACTCTTTTTAATAATTGCCTGAGTTAGTGTATCTAGTTTTTATTTCTAATAGCAGTTCATTTATGCTAAGGCTATTAGGCGGAGGACGCTACACCAAGGAAAGAAAGAACCAAGACCACTATTGGCATCTTCCTATAAAATAACCTAAATAAAGAAAAAGTCTGTGATTGAATTACTGATTTTGATGGAACCTATTTAGAAGAATTCCAACCATATGTAGGTTATTCTAGCATTCCAGAAATAAACAAAAAATTTAGGATTCAAATAGCGAAGGAAATCTACCTAGCTACCTCAGGTCAGGATGAATTAGCTAAGTGCACGATCTCTCTCAGACACACAAATTGGGTTTTGTGGATAGCAGGCTTCCTTTAAGCCCTTTTAACTTGCAATTCAACATTTTCACATTCCACTTTCCTTCTAATTCCCTTCCAATGTCAGGTTATATCCCACTCTAACATCTCTCCATACTTTTTGTTTCTTTTTTTTTTCCATGTGAGACATTTATATTGAGATTTGCTTTAAGTGAATGCCTTTTCATTCATGTTCTACCACACTAATGCTAGAATCATTTAACTGCGGCCACATTAGCCCAAGAATATACATGCACAAACTTATACAGTTTAAATATCATACATACCTTGTATTACAAAGACAGAATGCTGATGATCATTTGAAAAAAACACTATATAACATTTTAAGTTGTGAAAGCATGTCTTGTGATTGCGAAAAATTTTTAGATGGTCACCCTCAATAAGATAAAAGAAAGATGGAGAATGCTACAGAGAAATTAAGAAAAAAAAAAAAGGTACCTGAGAGATCCCACCATGATCCTCAGTGTCCTCAACTTGTCCTGTAATGACAAATAGCAAGTATAAGTTTGATAGTTGTCTTAAAAGGAGAGACAGGAACACAAATGCAGATTGAGATAAAAAGTTCCATGATTGGGTTTTAGAACTGACGCTCATTTATTCCAGCAAGGGCTAACAGTCTAGCAGCCATTTCTCGTTCTTCAGCATCCTGTAAGGCTCTAGCATAAGCCTCATCACTAGAAAATGAAGCAGGGTCAAGGTCTAGTTCAAGATTATTATCAACTCCAACATCAGCATGAGCATGCACATCAAAAGCATCCATGCCATCATCTGCATCTGTACCAACCTCCTCCTCCTCCTCTTCCTCATCATCTACATCAGTTTCATCATCAGGATCACCAAAGTCTTCATCTTCATCATCATCATGCAAATAGCTTCCAGCTTCCCAACTTCCATAATCACTCCCTCCATTGTTCAATCTCAACATCATGTATGCCCTTTCCTAGTCGGAAAAAAAACAAATAAGAAGAATAAGCAACACAAAATCTTTTAACCTAATATGAGACTGATTAGGAAAAAACAAATAAATATATTAAAGAGAGACAGAGAGACCTGTTCTTGAAGGGTTCGGGCAAGAGCAAGGTCGGCATCAACCTGACTGAGATTAGTGAACGGAGTTCTTCTGGAAGAGGAAGACTGGCGTGGAGGCTGAGTTTCCTCTTCTTCCCCTCCATTATTATCCTGTGGATGTTGGCTGTTGTTATTAATATCAATACTCTTTGCTTCTCCTTCTGAACCTAATTTGGCGTCGTTCTCCATATTCGTGTATAACTATTAGGGATTCCAAAACCCACTTTTTGATTTTCTAATGGATCGATTCTCTGCCTTTCCTTCGGTTTCTGATTGAATCAAAATCAAAAAGATGTTTGAGAGAGATAAAGACAGAAAGGAAAATAAGAGAGAGAGAATGAGAGAGAGAGACAGACTTGTTGAAACCAAAAAATTTTAAATTTTTTAAAAGGTTGCAAATAGTACCGACCCACTTGTTCTGTATTTGCTGTTTGGGTTTAAACTAGGATGAATACACCTAAACAAAACATTTCCTATTTTCATTTTCTAATTTTCTTTCTCTTTTTCTTAGGATCCGTTCCATATAATTTTCTTTTTTGTTTTTTTTGTTTTTAAATTTTAAAAATTAAAATATAAAAAATATTACTAAAAAATATATTTTTAATATTTTATTTCATATTTATAAAAAAAATAAGTTCAAAATAAAAAATTCAAAACAATAAATTTTAATTTTTAAAATATTATTTTTATTTTTTAAAAAACAAAAAATAAAAATAGTAACAAATAGGCATTTAATTTTTTATTTTCCATTTTTAAATTTTTTATTTTCTATTTTTTAGACTATATCTTTTTTTTTTAAATTAGGCCATATGTTTTTAGAATAGTAAAACCATATATATATATATATATATATATATATATATATATATATATATTGTTAAATATTATTATTAGAAATAATTATTAAGCATGAATCAAATAATAGTCCTTTCATATGGTTATTTGTAATATTTTTTATTTATTGATACATTTTGAAGATAAAATTAAAAATTATGAA
>CAOJBK012737707.1:0-12418 GCA_948294925.1 Codiaeum variegatum | reverse complement strand
GCCATTGTTGGAATATTGATCTTTTTAATCATATTTTCACACCATGTGAGGTTAATCATATTATGAAAATTCTTGTTGGTAAGTTCCAGGCTATTGATAAATTGATTTGGAGTTTTGAAAAGAAGGGATGTTATTGTGTAAGGTTTGGATATAGAGTGGCATTCAATACACACATTGACTTTGATGAATCACATTTGCACTGCCTTGGAAAAGAATCTGATCTTACAAAATCACATTCTGTGTTAAAATTCTCTTTTGGAAGTTGTGTGATGAGTATCTCTCTTTAAAAGATAAGCTGGTTTTGAAGGGTCTCCACATTTTTGCAATTTATATAGTGAGCATGGGAGCATGATTTACATGTCTCTGTGGATTGAAAGTATGCCACAGGGTGTTGTCAAATATTGGGATTTCCTCATATATTGGTTGATGTAGAAGATATGAATGAGTGGTTGAATGTTATTGCACAAATGGACAGGTCATCATTATGTGAAAAAGCATGCATGCTAGTATTAAGCCTTAGAATAGAGAATAACAGCAGTATATTATTAATAAATACTGAATGTATAAAGAAATATATACATATGCATACAACTAATTAAGCCAGTTAATAATATAATATCAAGTTAACTACAATCTCTAATATTTACTGACACACCACCACAAGCTAAGGGCGCAATGGAAAGAAGTCGAAGCTTGTCATGTAAATAAGAAAAATGCATAAAAGGCAACAATTTTGTCATAATATTTGTCAGCTGGTCACTTGAGAAAATTGACACCACAGTTAAATATTTGTTCACAACATGCTGATGAACAAATTGAAAGTCTACCTCAACATGTTGTGTTCTAGCTTGAAAAAATAGGATTGGAAGACAAAAACACTGCTCCTAAATTGTCACACCAAATGTGAGGCACACTAGCCATAATGACTTTAAATTCACAGAACAATTTGCGAAACCATTTTAACTTAACACACACATTAGCGACTACTTTAAGTTCTGATTCAGTGGAAGATCTAGCTATTATTTTTTGCTTTCTCGAGTTATAGGCAATCAAATTAATACTTAAATAGATCAAATAACCATTAGTGGACCACCAGTCATCTATACA
Organism: Codiaeum variegatum; assembly: GCA_948294925.1. Classification (NCBI taxonomy): domain Eukaryota; kingdom Viridiplantae; phylum Streptophyta; class Magnoliopsida; order Malpighiales; family Euphorbiaceae; genus Codiaeum; species Codiaeum variegatum. Next base: position 11,311 of record CAOJBK012737707.1, on the reverse strand, counting down.
CCCTACACAATCAGAATAGGAAAAAGTAAATAACTCATATTTAGAACATATTCCAATAAACAAACTTCGGTTACTCGTTCCATTGAGATATCGTATCACTCTTTTTAAAGCTTTAAAATGAACATCGATAGGAGCATGCATGTATTAACACAACTTGTTTGCCACGAATCAGGTGTCAAGATGAGTAATAATAATAAATTATAGCCTTCTATAGATCTTTCAATCAAAATTGCTTCTTGATCATTAAGTGCTTCACCACCATTCTTGGAAAAAAGAGTTCCCATAGCCATTTGTGTCACCATGGCTTTGCAATTTTGCATTCGTGCTTCTTGAACTACCTTTGAAATGTAACTTTGTTGGCTTAAACAAAGTCCTTGTGTTAATCTTGTAACTTTTATTCCTAAAAAATAACTTAACTCCCCCAGGTCATAAAGGGGGAACTCTCTTGACAACAAATTAATAAAACTTTATAGCTTAGCATCACTATTACATGTAATCACTACATCATCCACATAAATAAGCAAGAAATAAATACAGCCAGTATTCTTAAAAATGAACAAAGATGAATCAAATTCTGAACTTACAAAGCCAATAGATTGAAGAAATTTACCAAGTTGATTAAACCATGCTATTGGCACCTATTTTAGGCCATAGAGAGATTTTTTTTAACTACCAAACATGATCCAGATAAGCTTTGTTAATAAAGCCTTGCGATTGAACCATATATACCGTTTCTTCTAATTCACCATTTAGGAAAGCATTACTGACATCCAATTGACGAAAACTCCATCCTTTTATTACTGCTATAGATAGGAATGCTCGAATAGTCATACGTTTAACCACAAGACTAATTGTCTCATAGTAATCTACACCATATTCTTGTGTAAAACCTCGAGCAACCAGCCTTGCCTTTAATCTCTCCACTGTACCGTCTACTCTCTTTTTTACCTTGTACACCCAGTGATTGCCTGCTACATTTGCATTAGGGGGAGTAGGGACCAATTCCCATGTGTTATTTCAAATCAAAGCTTCCATTTCACTTGTCATTACCTTCATCCAATCCTGTGATTTAATAGCTTGTGTAAAAGATGTAGGTTCAACAATAATATAAGGTGGTTTATGAATGATATTTGTGGGGTCAAAAAGATGTTTCGTTAGTGGATTGGGGTGTAAATGCATCGAGTATGTGCATAGTTATGTAAATGGCTTGACAGGTAAGAGAGACAAGGATACGTGGTAGGTGGAATAGTAATATGGGAAGAAGGTTCGAAATTATCTGCACTCAAAATTTTTAAACCTTGAGAATTTGAGTTGGATGCTATTTGTGATTTTGAATAAGTTGAAAGAGCTAGAAATTTCCTAAGTGGTGAGTTTAGAATAAGAAAGAGAGAGCTTGGATAGGTGTCTGTTGAAATGCTATTCGGTGAATGTAAATGTTCATAATCAAAAAATAATTGAAGTCCTTATTTTGATAAATCTGGAATGGTTTTGGATACAGATAATAGTGAGTGAGGGATAAGGTTAGGTGATTTAGATCAAGTAGAGTGAATGATAAGATGAGAAGGAGTAGTTGATGAGGAAGTGGTAATGTTTGAACTGAACATATCTATAGATTTCCAATGGGACTCTTTCACTATATCTGACCGAATAACATTAAGGGAATCTGATTGGGTTGAGAAATATGGATGGTGATCAGGTTGGATAGATGTACAGTTTGATTAAGATAACGTGGTTGAGCTAGAATTGGATAAAGTTTTTGAACCTGAACTCATATTAACATTGGAATGGGATTGCAATTCTGAATTCAAAGTGGAAGAAAAATTACATGGCTTTCCCACGACACTAGTGAATTGAGGTGTACAACTTGTTATCGTTAATCGTGGTGCGTGCTCATCAATTGGTTGCACTATAGTTGTTATACCTCAACCAGAACAACTTTGAAAGGAAAAATCTTTTCATCAAACTCACACTGAAACATATATTTTTCTTGTACCTTTGCCAAGACATTTATACCCTCAATAACCAGGAGAGTAGCCTAAAAAGACACATTCAATGGTGCAAAAGGAAACTTTATTATGATTATATGGTTGCAATAGTGGGTAAACTGCACATCCAATTTTTCATTAAAAAAAAACATAATTTGGATTAGCTTTATACAAAACTTGAAATGGAATTTGATTATTTAAAGTTTTGGATGGCATTCAATTGATTAGAAAAATGGTTATTTCAAAGGCATATTTCCAATATCGAAAAGGAGCACCACTATGACCTAATAATTAAAAACTAATGTTCACTATGTTTAGAATTTTCCTCTTTGCTATCCTTTTTTTCTCATTTGTGTGTGGGTAAGTTATTCTATGAGCAATTTCATTATTTTAAAAACATGTGTTTAGTGATTTATACTTTCCTCTCCAATCGGAATTGACAGCCTTAATTTTTCTTTCAAATGGCTTTTCAACTAATAACTGAAATTAACAAAAAATTTTAAATACATCACTTTTGTTTTTAATAGGAAATAACCAAGTGAAAAGTGAAAAATCATCAATAAAAATACTTAAAACCATAACTTGACACTATAGGAGCAGGATCTCGTATATCAGATGAATTAAATCAAGTGGCCTTGAACTCCTATAACTAATAACAGACAATGTTTTTAGATGAAGCTTTCCTAATTAGCAAGACTCACACTTATCATAATTAATTTTTTTTCAAAAACAAGGCAACTGAACTTGATTAGCCAAATAATGAAGAGTTTGATCATTAGAATGTTCTAGATGTTCATGTCAGTCTTCAAGGCTAGTTGGGTAAGCAAATGCTTTGTGCAACTTTCGATTAGCAAGAACACTCTGTATTTTGTACAACCCCAGTTCACTCTTGCCTTTAAGAAGCTCTTTCTCAATATCCAGGTCCTTAACAAAACAATCATAGGGATGAAATAAAAAAACAGTTATTATCCACACTTTTGAACTAATAATAAAGGTTTAGTAATTGTTAGAATGCACAACACATCATGTAAAGATAGTATTTTAGAATTATATTGGATAGAAGCATTATCAATATGTTTAATGGGTAGCTGTGACCCATCACCAACCATCAATTGATTCTTACCCTTATAATCATCAGCAAGATTGAGTGATGTGATGTCGGGAGTTTCATGTATGTTAGCTCCTATGTCTAGATACCACCTGAACTCTGAACCAAAAGAATGCACACTCGACAACACGACTATGGTGGCATAATTCACCTATGTGTGATTCGCATAATTAAACTGAGGGTGATTAAAAGGTTGTTGAAACCTTGGACTAAGATTTGAATCAAATCTCCTTCGACAATCAAAGGTCAAGTGATTTTTAATACCACAAATCTGACATGTTTGTACACCATGATTGAAGGGATTAAATCCTCTTCGGCCTATAAAATGTTTACCCCTGCTATTGAAACATTGACTGTATGTCATTGGTCCATGTTATATAAGATTCATAATGGGTAACTAAGGTTGTTGTGATTTCAACAATAATTCATATGGTACTAGTTGTCCATGTAAATCATTAAATGAAATAGGATCAGTCTTTTGTTGCAATGCACCAACTATACCATTGTATTCGGAACCCAACTAACGAAAGAAAATTTCATTAAATTCTGAATGAGAAATCGGCTGACCTGCTAAATCTAAATTGTCTGCAATAGCTTTTGCTCTATATAGATAATCAGACACAAATTGATCATCTTTGGATAAATTATGTAATTCAATATGCAATGAGTTTTTTGTGTATCAATTACCACTCCATAAGTCATTGCCAATTCTTTCCCCTCTGCAAATGTGTTCTATCAAATTAATTAAGAATAAATTTCTTCAATTATAAATGCAAGCAACCATGAAAAAAATAACTGATTTTTTCCAAATCATATTAAATAGGCTGGATTAATTTCAGATTGACTAGTTTGTGAGTTGAGTATTTCTTTTGGATGTGTTGGTGTTGGACTTATAAAATTGGGTCAAGCCCATTACTAAGAAGAAAATAGGAAATTATGAGTTTGATCCACTTTGAGAGGGAAAGGATATTATTTTTTCTCTTCCATAAAGGAAATTGTTTTTCCTCTTCCACAAAGAAAATTATTTTTTCCTCTTTAATTAAATCCAAGAAGACTAATTATTTAATTAAAAAAAATTGTATAGCCATTTGATTTCCTCTTTTAGGAGTTAATTAGGAAAAGTATCATAGAGAAATCCTTATAAATAGGAGTGTATTCATTCAAGTAGGAACACGAGAATTCAAGAGAAACGTTCTCATAGTAAAAGAAACTTTGATTTTTTTTTTTGTTTCTCTTGATGATTTATTAGATTACCTAGGGAGTTTCTTCAAAAATACTTGGAATAATTATTCTTTGGTGGCAATTCACAATTGTAATTTTGGAATTTAGACTATAGATTAATTTGGGTATTTTTGAGCTATTGCTGGGTTTCAAGTCTAGTGATAACTTGAACAACTGATTGTACTAACTTTTCTGATTTTTTTAGAGTTTGTCCCATAGGTTTTTCCTCCACACTGAGGATTTTTCCACGTTAAATTTCTGTGTCCGATGCTTGCTATTTTTTTGATTAATTTTTCAACTACTTGAGATTATTGTGTGTTGATCGATAATTTTAATTTGGACAATTATATTTGATTATTTGGTGTTTTTTCCGCAACAAGTGATGTCGGAGCCTAGTTTGATTGAGCTTGAGAATTTAATTATGTAAATTAAGATGGAGAATTTGTCAAGTACAATGGTAAAATTGTTAAGTATTAATTATTCGATTTGAAAATGATGATGGAAGATTACCTATACTGCAAGCACTTATTTGATCCTGTTAGATTGGGTTCCAATAAGCCAAAAAAATTTTATAATGATGAATGGAAGAAAACACACAAGAAAGTTGTAGTGAATATTCAATAATGGGTCGGATATAGTATTTTCCACACATTAGTCGTGAAAATGATGCACAGGTATTATGGAAAAAATTAGATGGTATGTATGAAAGGAAGAACGCTCAGAATAAAGCTTTTACAATAAGAAGACGTGTGAACTTGAAGTTTAAGGATGGATGGTCTATAGCAGATCATTTGAGTGACTTTCAAGATTTGGTAAATTAGCTTAACATTATGAAGATTCATCTTGTAGATGAATTGTAGGCTTTACTTCTCTTGAGTTCTTTGCTAGATAGTTGGGGTACATCAATAGTGTCTCTTAGCAACTCTGCTCCCGAATGGTATGGTGACCTTGCAAATGGTTAAAGACAGCATGCAAAATGAAGAAATTAGATACAAGGACATGGGTTTTGATTCTTTACAAGCTCTTGTCACATAGAATAAGGGTAGAAGTAAGAGTATAGGCTTTAAAGGGAGTGGTAAATCCAAAGGCAAATCCCAGACAAAAGGAAAGTTCAGTTGTTACCATTGTGGCAAGAAGAGTCATATAAAGAGAGACTACAAAGCTTTCAAGAAAGAGAAGAAGGGTGAGAAGAACCAAAAAAAGATTGATGATGAAAATATAGTTGTTACTGTATCTGTTGAGGATGAGGAATTAGTCAGACTCACCTTTGATGATGGTGAGTGTAATGCTACTACTAATTCTTGCATTGAGTGGATTGTTGATTCAGGTTCTATATGGCACGCTACACCAAAAGGAGACATTTTCTCAAAGTACAAAGCAGCAAAATTTTACAAATTAAAGATGGGTGATTCTAGTTATGCAGATATAGTGGGAATTGGTGAAATATTTCTTCAAACCAATTTGGGTTAAACGTTGACACTAACATAGGTGCGACATGTGCTAGAGCTTCGATTGAATTTATTGTCTAATGATGTTTTGGATAGGGCTGGCTATCACCACCATACTGGTCGTCAGTAATGGAAGTTAAAGAAAGGCTCCTTAGTGGTTGCTAGTGGAAAGTCTTTCAATAGACTTATGAGAACTCAATGAAGCTACCAAATAGTCAGATAAATACAATTGATGTTGTAAATTTTCCTAACATGTGGCACAAAAGGTTGGCTCATATTAGTCATAAAGGGTTGTAGATATTGGTAAAGAAGTTTCTCATCTCCTTTGCTAAAGGTACGAATATGAACCCTAGTGATATTTGTTTGTTAGGCAAGCAACATAGATTTTCTTTTAGTAGTTCATCTAAAAGAAAAGATAATGTCATTGATTTAGTTTACTATGATGTATGTGGTCCTATTAAGTCTAAAAGTATAATCAGTAGTAGATATTTTATATTTTTTTTATGATGCTTCATAAAAATTTTGGATGTTTATTTTGAGAACAAAAGACCAGGTTCTTGAGCACTTCAAAAAGTTTCATGTCATGGTGGAAAGAGAGAAAGGTGTCTCCGTAGTGACAATGGTGGTGAGTACACATCAAAAGAGTTTAAATCCTACTATTCAAATCATGGCATCAGACATGAGAAGACGGTTCCTGTCACCTCTCAGCATAATGGTGTTGCTGAAAGAATGAATAGAACAATCATTGAGAAAGTCAAATGCATGCTTAAAATGGCTAATCTATCTAAGCCATTATGGAGAGAAGCTATTCTTACTACATGTTACTTGTTGAATCTATCTCCATCAACTCCATTGAAGTATGACAATCCTGAGAAAGTGTGGACTGGAAAAGACATTTGTTACTCTCACTTGAAAGTGTTTGGTTGCAAAGCTTTTGTGCATGTGCCCAAGGAACAGAGATAGAAGTTTGATGATAAGGACACTCCGTATATTTTTCTGGGTTATAGAGAAGCAGAGTTTAGGTATAGATTATGAGATCCATCAAAGAAAAGGATTGTCAGATCTAGAGATGTTATGTTTCAAGAGTATGAGACATTTTCTAAATCAGAGTTAACTATAAAGAAGAGTAGCTTAATGATTAATCCTTCACTTGAATCTTCTTCAACTCTATATATCACAGAAGGAGATTATGAAGAACATAGAATTTATAAAAAGCCAACATAAGTTGATAATGATGATGATAATGGTGATGCACATGATAAGGATATTGAGCAGGGGGAGCAGTCCTCTCCACCTCAAGTTATTGGGCCCTAACTTAGAAGATCTACATGAGAGAGAATACCATTCACTGGATATTCCAGTTCTGATTATGTCATTCTTGCTGAAGAGGAGCTAGAGAGCTTCCAAGAAGTTCAAACTAGTAAAGATAGGGTCCATTGGATGAAAGTCATGAATGAAGTGAATTCTTTGAAGAAGAATGATACATATGAGTTGGTTCAGCTTCCTAAGGTTAAAAGACCATTGAAAAACAAATGGGTGTTAAAGCTAAAGAAAGATGGCGAGAAGCTAGTGAAGTACAAAGCTCGTTAGTGGTGAAGGGATTTAACCAGAAGAAGGGAATTGAGTTGGATGAGATATTCTCTCCTGTTGTGATGATGACTTCTATCAGAATTATTCTTGATTTGGTAGCTAACTTGGATCTTGAGCTTGAGTAGTTGGATGTGAAAACTATTTTACCTCCATGGTGACTTACAAAAGGAGCTCTACATTTATTAGCCAAAGGGATTTGAAGTAAAGGGTAAAGAGAAATAATTTGCAAGTTATAGAAAAGCTTGTATGGATTGAAACAAACACCTAGGTAGTAGTACAAGAAGTTTGACTCTTTTATGGCGAGTCATGGATATACCAAAATAGCTACATATCATTGTGTCTACTTCAAATTATTACCTGATGGTAAGTTTGTTATCCTCTTGCTTTATGTAGATGACATATTGATAGTTGGACATGACGCTAAAGTGATTAGTGAATTGAAAATGGACTTGTTTAGTTCTTTTGATATGAAAGATCTAGGTCAGGCACAACAAATTTTGGGTATGCAAATTACTCGTGACAAAAAGGCCAGGAAATTATGTCTTAAGAAAACTATGTTGAGTGGGTTCTAGACAGATTCAGTATGAAAGAATGCTAAACCTATTAGTACTGCATTAGCTAATCACTTTAAACTTATCAAGAAGAGTTGTCCATCTACAAATGAAGAAAAGGAAGGAATGGCATCTATTTTTTACTCCTATGTAGTTGGGAGTTTAATGTATGGCATAGTTTGTACTCAGCTTGATATTGCACATGTAGTTGATGTTGTTAACATATTTCTTTCTAATCCTGGAAAAGAACATTAGGAACTATAAAGTGGATTTTTAGATATTTGAGAGGTAGCTCAAAGATGTGTTTGTGCTTTGGTGATTCGAAACCAATCTTGGAAGGATATACAGATGCAGATATGACAGGTGATCTTGATGAGTATATTGCAACAACAGAAGCGGGCAAGGAATTACTTTGACTGAAAAGATTTCTCTTTGAGTTGGGATTAAAGCAAGATGAGTATATGGTGAATTGTGATAGTTAAAGTGCTTTGAATTTAAATAAGAATGCTACTTATCATTGTCGTACTAAATACATTGATATGAGGTACTATTAGATTCGTGATGTGGTGAACAATCATGAGATTTTATTGACGAAAATTCATATTAACAAAAATGTAGTTGATATGTTGACAAAATAATGACTCAAGATAAACATAATTTCTGCAGTCAAGCTGCAGGATTGAGCTCCAGGTAATTGACGAAGGTTGGAGGGGAAATTTTTGGGCTTATAAAATTAGGTTCTTCCCATTACTAAGAAGGAATTGATAAATTATGAATTTGACCCACTTTGAATAGAAAATGAAATTGTTTTTTCTCTTCCACAAAGGAAAATATTTTTTCCTCTTTAATCAAATCCAAGAAAACAAATGATTTAATTAAAAAAAGAAATTTGTGTGGTTATTGGATTTCCTCTTTCAGTACTTAATTAGGAAAAGTACTATAGACAAATCCTTATAAATAGTAGTGCATTTGTTCAAGGAGGAACACGTGAATTCAAGAGAAACATTCTCACAGTAAATGAAAAACTGATTTTTTTTTAAATTTCTCTTGATGATTTATTAAATTAGCTAGTGGGTTTCTTCAAAAATACATTGAATAATTATTCTTTGGTGGTGATTTATAATTGTAATTGTGAGGTTTAGAATAGAGATTAATTTGGATATTTTTGAGCTATTGTTGGATTTCAAGGTTGATGAACACTTGAACAACTGATTACACTGGCTTTTCTTATAGTGAATTTTTTTTGAGTTTGGTCGGTGGTTTTTTCCTCCACACTGGAGGTTTTTCCACATAAAATTTTTGTGTCACGTGCTTGCTATTTTTTCGATTTATTTTTCAACAACTTGAGATTATTGTGTGCTGATCGATAATTTTAGTTTGCATAATTATATTTGATGTTTTTCCCACGATAGTTGGTTCGTTGCTATTAATAATACCATGAAGATTGTAAAGATTAAGAAGAGGTGTATACTGAAATTTTCATGGTATATAATTCTTGAAATTCAATTTAATTGCAAATTGTGTTGAATATTTGTGTTCGTGGAGGGTATAGAAGTTAAGAATAGAGATGGTAAGGAAACTGATGTTGCGGCAGCCATTGATGAAAAAGAAACCGCAAAAGCAGTGGTAGAAGAAGAAGAAAATGAGGAAGAAAGAGCGGTTGAGACAAACATGGCTCTGATACCAATTTAGAATAAAGAATAACAACATTATATCATTGATAAATATTGAATGTACTAGGAAATATATATGTACATATACAGCTAATTAAGCCAACTAAGAATTTAACATTAAGTTAGCTGCAATCTCTAATATTTATTGACATTGAGTATTTAGAAAAATAGAAATGAGGAATTATAGGGAGATAATCACCTAGATCTTTCTATGTGTGTCCGTTTATGCTTAGATTATTATGGGCAATATCGGGCAACCAATGAAAATAAAAAAAAGCATGATTAAAGTGGGATTAGTTGGGATTAATAGGTGCAATAAGCTAGCTCTTATCTATTTGAAACTAAATATTGATGTAGTTTGCAATGTTTAGTCTAGAATGGTGGGATTAGAGGCATTTCGAGAAATCATAATGGTATTGTCGGCGTGGTGTATTGTAAGAAGGATACGTGTTATTTCAATCATATATCGCTGAAACCATTGAATTAAAAGAGGTTTTGAGTTGATTCCTGAAGCTAGACTCTCTATAATAATAATAATAGAAATGGATGCTCAGGTGGGTACAATTGTCATGAAGTCTTTTAATGATATGTTAGAGTTTGGTGAGATTATAATCTTTGTAAAGGCTTTTATCACAATGCTTTAATGTGTTTATCATCTTTGCTAGGCAGCTCTCTAATATAGTTGTTGACTTTTATTTCTCTCTATGTTATTAATGTGGAGAATTATTGAACCTGGCATAGGCTTCCAAACTTTGTAAAAGCTAGTATCATAAATGATGTTACTTGATTTTTTTAGTAATAAAATGATTATCATTTCATTTAAAAAAAGATTATATGTATGACCAAAATTAAGATTAGATATATTACATAAGGGCAAAAGGATTTTTGAATTTAGAACCCTTACATTATAAAAAGAGATTTAAAAAAGAGGGGTTTTTTCATTTTGATGTGACGATGATATGACAAGAGAAAAGTCTTTGAAAGGCTCTTGCATTGGAAATGCCCTAAATAGATTATGGAATGTGGGGAAGCTAGAGCAGAACCTTTAAACTTTAAGGCTATGTTTGGTTCATGGAATAGTCAGATAATAGAATTACTATTCCATATGAAATACTTATTCCATGCTTTGGTTCAAATTTAAACCAAAGAATAACTATTCTATGGAATCGCCATTCTTCACTTTTGTAGAATACAAATTCTTCGGCAAACTAAAGAATTCATATTTTATACAATAAAACTAATACTATTTATTATCAATAACCTCCATCTCATTCATCCATTACCCATGGATATCCTTAGGCATAGGCAATTAAGGTACGTGCCTAGGACCCTGTTAAATTAAAGGATGCCATAAATTTATAAATATACAGGTCAATATTATTTTAGTTCAATTGTATAATTGTATTTTTTAAAATTTTTTTTAAAAATATTTTTATACTTTTAAAAAATAAATTAAGAAAAATATTTTAAATATGATTCACATTCATATATATTTTTTATTAGAATTTGGTTTAATTGATACTTTGCTTACTAAACATGTAATCATTGATCAATCTGTTTTTGACTTTTCATAATTATCAATTTAAATCACAAATTTAATAAGTGTTTACAGTTTATCATTTTTAATTTGAAAACTAAGCTTGTTGACTGACCAATATATATATATATATATATATTTTAAAATTGTTAGTAAGCATCATTAAATTTTGAGTGAACGATCTAAAATTTTTAAAAA
>CAOJBK012737588.1:0-14400 GCA_948294925.1 Codiaeum variegatum | reverse complement strand
GTTAGCAAATGAAGGCGCCAGAGGCAGGCCAACCAGTTTCCTAATCAATTTTGTGATCCAAAAGTCAGTCTAACCTGCTCTCTCACCCTAGAAATGATGGGCCTCTGACTTTAAGGCGCTTTGGCCCAATCTCTATAGGGGGTGGTTCCCTCATTGTCTTTCCCAAGTCACACTGGAACTCGTTCACTCTGTGGCGTTCTCGCTGTCTGTTTGCTGCTTCATCATTCGCCAACTTCTTGAACTTGATGGAGATGGGAATGCTACATCCCCTTGGAACCCTGTCCCTCAATCCATTCTCTGGAGCCTCCTTACAATTGGACGTTGACGTATGATTGCTTTTAGGCTCATCATCAGATCGACTGCATTCTGATGACATTGTTTGGCCATATCTTCCTTCAAACTGAAGCTTCTTCAATCGCCTCAGCCCCTATTTTATTCGAAGAATCTTAGTAAAGGTTAAAAAAAAAGTGTACGTCTAAGTGCAGAAAAATAAGAGCATAAAATGCAAGTCAACAGATTATTTTCTTGAAAATGGTTTCACGGGAAAACGAAGGAACTTCAAAAGACTTCATTTAAAAACTGAAAATAGATCCACCATGAAATCTAGTTTCATGCCCCACCAACTGTGGATAAGTTGTCTGCCAAAAGAGGGACCACGAGGCCGACGTAAACCGTGAATATGTGCCAATTTCCCATTAACAAAATAAACTACATATATGAAATGACGAAAATACAGAAATATACCTGGTGTTCACAATTCTTCAAAGACCCATTATCAGTCATGACTCTTTTTTCCACTTTGAGAGAAGATCGCCGCTTAACCCTAAATATCTCAGAATCAGAATCATCACTGTGATGATCTACACTAGGTCTAGCCTCTGATTCCTCGAGATCTCTATGCTGGGTCCTCAGGCATTCATTATGTGACAAAGAGGATTGAGGAGACTCTTGCATGCTGTGTGATACTCGTTCAGAGAACAACTTTGAATCAAGATGCCCCGAGTTTAAGTCACCACATCCCTTTGCCTTCTACAGATATGAATGAACAGAAAAATGAAATTTCATCAATTACAATGTTAAAAGACCAACTCTATCACTATTTGCAACTGATGATGTAGAAAATTAAACAGAAATAAATAGGCAACCACTTACACTGTGGGCTGCTGAAGAGCGTTCAATCAGCTCCCCAGAAGCGCAATGAGCAGATGCAGACTGGGTAAGGACCTGTGACTGATACTGAGTCGTTGCAGCAGTCTTGGTATTAAATTGAAAGTTTATTTCACAATAAGGAGAATAGCCGTCCTCTACACCCCTTGGAAAATTATTTGATGATGAATTGGAATACAAATCATCGCCACTTCTCGGTTGCCATTGAATCTTCTCTAGTACTTCATCTTCTTCCTCAAACCTCTTAGCTGCAGCTTCCATCGCTGAAATATCTTCCCTCAAAAATAATGTATAATTTCTTCCACATGAAAAGTCAAGTGACTTAAAATCTGGATAGTAGATCAGAACCATCATAAATAATCAAGAAGACAAGATCACCAAAGAGATGATACATACACGTATATGTATCATCTAATACAGATACAAATCAGCAACAATGGATAAGAAGCAAACATACCATGACGAAGGCACACAGGATGCATGTCACAGTTGCAGTTTAAGAAAGATAAATAGCAGTCCCGTTTGCACAAGCTGCAAATGATAGTTCCGTGCATATTTGGCAGAAGGCCAGTGCACAACCCTGACTTCATTAAAGACCAGCGAGCATGATGCTGAAAACGCATCAGTTTGACAAAAGAAACCTTAATGCAATGATGAGAAACCAAGTCTGCAGAGGAATAATCCAGATCTTCAATTTCCAGACTCCTAGATAGAATCATTGCTTCTTTGCACAGAAGCTCCTCATGAGGAAGAAGGGGCACCCTTTTCAGAATCGCATAACGCTGACTAGCTACAGCTCCGATATGAAACCAATCGCCAATGGCAAAATTTACAGCCTCACCACAATTAAAACCTACAGTTTTACAGAAGGTAATATATAATTACAGTAAACATGCTGAGATCAAGTACCCAACGTACTAACTAAGCAAATGGAGATAATAAATCTTACCATGGCTAAATCCAGCATGGTAAGCTCTGGGGAAGGTGATAATGAACTCCCCAGGCTTCTGCACAGCCTTATAGACAGGGACACCATGTTCCAACAATATATTTGGAGGAAACAAAGTCGTCTTCCCCAAAAGTACATCAAAAGCTCCATCCTCACCATCAGTTGATAGAATATCATGGGTGTACACATGTTCCCTAACAACCTTTTCAAATGCCAAAGCTGCATGACCAGGAATTCCATACCAAGTTTTTGATGCCCCACAGTGATGATAATTAATACTGCCATAACAGTACCAAAAGAAAATCAAAGGCTTGCAAACAAAATAGGACATGCAAATAGTGTTGAATGTACCAAAACTTGATAAGTGTAACACACGACCTACCTATATAAATAATGATCTTCCACGTGCCAAGCAAACATACTAAATAACATTCCAATGTAAAGCATGGGATCTGTCACGCCCTGAAAATAAACACGATACATGTCAATAAGTGGTAGACAGTATGAAGGCAAACATTTAAATAGATATTTATAGTCTAGTTACCGGAATAGCTGTTTCCAGAAGACGTAAAAGGGACTTGGAAAGCCGTGAAACATTCTGAAAACACAATCAGATATAAGATACGGTAATTGGCTAGGTGGGATGCAGTATTCTAAAATTAAAGAACCTCTAAGATGCTAATAACTGAAAATTGCTTTTAACAAATTTTTTAACATTCATCCAAAAACCAACTATATAAAAGTCAAACAAGAAAAATAATTACTACTCAGATGAGAGAACCATAATAAGTAACTTACAGAAAGAAACATCTGACCCAATAAATCAAAATGGAATATTAACGAACAAGAAACATCCTATTTGTTTACTAATGTTATTCACTTTGCTCTGAGACACAATCTCTAGCAAAAGTCCCTTACCCAGTCATGTTCCCAACTAATACATGTGAAACACACAGTACTATGTCATACCTGTTGCAGGGAAGAACATCTCCACTCTATACAAAACACACTATTCCCTGATCAACACCTATCCCATTGTTCAAGCATGTGAACCCATATGGCACAGGACCAGATCCAAACCAGTAAAAAATTGGCAGGATGCCTCACTGGTATCTGCTGAGGCTTGCTGAACCATCCCCTCACTCCACAGGGATATAGTAGTCCCAAAACTTTTTTACTGTACAAATTGCTGTTTACATTTTAATAAGTTCTGATATTTAACCATTTTGCATTGAATAGTCACTAAATTATCCTCCAAGTCAATAATATATAACATCACAGCAAGATGAAAAGTCCAACTAGTACTAAAGCCAGTGAAATACACTTGTCCCACAATAGTTTCTTGGCATGGTTAAATAAGACATGGCATTTCATCATAACAAGGTACAGTTAACGATAAAAGAAAAGTCTAAATAAACACCTTCAAATTCCATTTGCTATTTCCAAGCGGATCTTTGGGGGATGATGAAAAGGCACTACCATCAACATCACACGCATATTCAACTGTTTCTGTCTTTCCACAAGCAATTTCATTCCAAAATTCTTTTTCCATGTATGATGCTGGAAGACAACTGGCACTACAATATCTACGAGCATAAATCTTGTTCGCCATTTTCTCAAACTCACGAAAGGTATAGTTTCTGAAAAGTTATAAGCATGCCTGAGAACACTATCAACAATTATTCACTTTGAAGTCAGAAAACTCACCTTCCACTCATAAAAAAGGTGACTCTATCATCAGGATTCCATTCTGCAAGACGAAGAGGTTGCACTCTAGTTGTAAATTTGAATCCTGCTTTCTCCCTCATGAGTACAACTCCAGCAGGAACAGAGGCACTTAAAGGGGAAACAATCTTGCATATACCTGCAAATTTCAAAAACGGAAAGATTGATCAAATTGGATTAATGAACAGAGATCGGAATTGCAGCTTGTTGGAGATGATTCAAGGAGTCACAAACCAAGTCTAAAGGTTTTGGTTGGCACTATTATGAGGTACACAAAACAAATGAAATATAAGCAGAGTAATGGATGCAATGGCCAGTAACAGGGCATAAAAACCATGACAGAGTGCTTTACATGTGATTCTCAAATCAGTAGACCAAAAACTGGCACACAAAGTAATGATGGGGAAATAGAAAAAAGAGCACTAAACCTCCCAAAATTCAAGAATTTCATCCAATCTAACAAGACAACTTTGATTGTATTCATCCAATTTGCAAGTGTTCCTCAGCAAGTATTATTAAAATCGATTGTCTATTCAGCAAATATTCATTACCATATTTTGAAGCTTCTGGAGCTATATTCTGCAAGTACACCAAAGGATCCTCAAATTCCTCCTTTGCTGGATGGTATACAGGGCATTCTGGGATTTTCTCAGTCCATTCTAGATCACCTGTATCAAACTTATCCACCTTTCGCTTTGAAAATGCATCCTTCCCACTAGAAGCACCACTTGGTGGAACAAATGATTCCACATTACCATGTAATCTAACACCACATGATGCTGAAGCCCTTAAAGCATCTCCTCCGCTTCTACTCATCATATTGCTGACACTTACCGTCTCTGTAGCAGTTTCTGATCTCATCCGCTGAAGCCTTTTACGCTTCAGAAATTCTAACCCATTTCTAGCCTCTTTGGACAAACAGACCCTCCCCTCCACCTGTCAAAAGTAAAGCAATATGAAAGGGAGAGACAGAAGAACCATTTTAAACCAGCTGGCCTCTTATAATTAGGTTTAAAAAAATAAACACACCACCCAAAGATTAACTCATGTAATTGGAAACTCCATACACATTCTAAATTAGCCACGAGTTAGGGGGCCAAAGTCAAACTACTAATGAGCTACTCAAGCTCAACTTATAAAATAGTTTAATTGAGTTGAGCTCAAACTTGAAGTAACGAGCCGAGCCATATTTAAGTATTACCTCAACGCAATATAATTTTAAATATATTTATTGAGTTAAAATTGACAATGATAAATAAGTTAATTTACTTTGTTTAATGACAATAAAGCTTTCATTGAGTCAGAGTTTGAATATTTTGAACAAATGCTTAAGTCAAGTTCTTTGAGTTCAAGTTTACTAATCTAGTCATACTCAAACTCAACTATATTAACTAGACTCAGCTCAATTATACTCCTACTTCAATTACATTATCTGACCTACAAAGTTTTCACTTAAAAAGAAAAGAAAAAAGGATTAACTTACAATGAGGGAAATTGGCACATCATGCTATTACACCCACAACAAACTTATCTAATTTAGGTGAATCCAGATTCCAGTTTAGATGAATACCCTAAATATATTGTATAAAGAGTTGACTAAAAACACTAAATGTACCAGCCAGGCTAACAACGGCCACATCAAGCCCTTCCATATCCAAGATGAATAACAAGATTCCACAATTAAATTTCTAGATTAACCCATAAATATGAAGTTCTGGATATATTCCTCCCCGTGCAAAAACTCAACCAGTATGACGTCACAACTACTACACCATGCATTCCGAAACCGTGGAACTGAAGATTTAAATTGCTCAAATCAACCAAAATCTGTATTATGATTCCAGTATTTCAAATGTACTGTTCCAGAACACAATGCAGACCAAATCCTATCAAGATTAAAAATGAGGAACAATGTGCCAAAAACAATTGGGCTGAAAAACTAAAGAATCCTACAACCAAAATAAGATTAAAGCTGTAAAAAAATGCCATAGAGTGAACAAGAAAATCTTACTACACAAACCATAGATTTTCACATTATGTGAGCTTTTTACTATATAGTAAATTAAATACATTGCCGCAGAACAAATAAATCCTTGTATATTCACAATGAGTCAACCACATATGACCAAATCAATTCGTTTACCACCACAATCAAAGCCTGAAATGAGCGTTAACTGGACCCATCTTGATTTGTGAGTCAAATAAAAGTTATATTTAAGTAAAGAAGAAAATAATAAACCAAAATTGAAACAAATAACAATTGAACCATTTGACTAGATCAAATTGCATGCAACTTATTCGCCGGTCCCAATCAAACCCCAAGATTAACAAAGGAAAAGCAAAATGCTGAAATTAAGTTCCAGTTTCGTAAATTTTATTTTCAAAACAAAAATCCCGATTAGAAATAAAAGACGAAAAATAAAAACAGCTTCCTCCACAAGTAATTAAGATGACAGAAAATGCAACATAGTGAGAAATTCAGCGAATCAAATAACCAGAAAAATAAGATTCAACAAATCCAAATGATTTTCTAAAAATAGAAATACAAAATTATCTAAAAATTGAAGAAGCCGTTGTATATCAGAACAATGCTTTAAGATCTTACCAATAAAAACCACAGAAAAAAAAATCAAAAATTAAACAGTAAAATTAATAACTAATTGAAAAATTACAGCCATAAAAGCTTACAATCGCACATACCATTTCATTCCGCAGTCGCGCTCTATTTGCCTCCGTTTTTTTTATCAAGTTTTGGCTGCAAAAGCGAGTACAGAAATCCGATACTCAAACCCTAGATCACGATCTTCTCCATCAAAAAACCATAACGAAGAACCAAGGATCCCACATTTTCTAAAAACGCGCCAAACGAGAACAAACCAAGTCAAACTCAGAGATCCGAATGGTTCTCCAACGGCTTCAGAGAAAAGAAAGAAAACAAATCGCGGAATCTCTGATCGAATGAAATAAGTGGTTTTGCGATGAGAAACAGAGACTTTCGCCGGAGAAAAAAGCTGTTTACCGGCGAGGGAGGAAGTTTTTTGGTGGAAGGTAGATAGAGAGGACAGGATTGGCTTAAAAAACCGAAAAAGAAGTAAAAGAGGATAATTTATAGTTTTTATAATGAAAAATATTTGCTTTAATGTATTTCTTTTTAATTTTTTAATTTGATGAAATAAATAGAGAGAAAAGAATTGTGAAGGAAAGTGGTGGTTGTTAGGTGGTTCAACCAAACGCCCAGCCGGCCGAAACGCGTTTCTTGAGAAACCTACGCTTTTCGTTTTGCTGGTTTTGGAAGCTTTCCGTTTCCAGAATTTGACCATTTTGACCCCGCATAACTGGACTAATAACCACGCAATGTCAACGTTTATAGTATTAATTTTTTTTCCCCAAATGATTTTATACTAACTTATTACTAATCATATTCATGTTTTAATTAAGGTAAGTGACACTCTTAGATGGAAAAAAAAAAAAGATAATTGAAAATTAGGAAGAAAAATAAATGGAAAAGTTTTTATTTGTCTGAATATGGAAGAAAAATAAAAGAATGTTTGGAAAGGAAAGAAAAAAACTTCTCTTCATATATTTAATAGAATGTTTGGAAATTATTTTATGAAAGGAAGGAAAATAAAGAGGTAATATAATTTTTTCTTTCTCTTTTTTTTTTCTTATTTAGATTTTTTTATTTATCTTTTTTTTCTTCCATTTTTTCTCTCTTAGTCAATCTTACTTCATTCTTGGATCATTTAGCTATGTGATCCAAGCGTGTGTGGAGGTATATAATAAAATGTTATATATATAAATCAATAATCATGAATAATTAAATAGCTAATATTTTAAAATTATTTCAAGATGTGTAGGATTTAATCTCGAACAATTATTTACTTTTTTACATTTATCATCAAAATAACATAATCTTACATTAAAATTTTATATTTTACTAACCTAACATATAATTTTTTTAAATTACTATTAATATATTTATTAAAATATATAAAAATAAAAATAATTAGTTATTTTAAAAAAATAAATGTATATTTATTATTGAATATTAATTTTATATGCTTATTATCATTATTAGGGTACTGGTAATTAAATGTTTGTTAAATTCACAAAAAAAATGAAAAAAATCATATATTAATTTTTTTTCAAAAAAAAAAAAGATAAATGAATTTTCATCATTTGATGTTGAATATTAGTGTAATATACGATAAATATTTTTTATGATTGATGAATAAAATAAAATGGAGTTAATTTTATGAATTAATTCATTAAAATAAAATTTATTTTTAATATTTTAATAGTTATATTATTGTTAATTCATTACAAAAATATATATAAAAAATACAATAACACTTATTTAAATAAAAAAACTTGAATAAATATTTTATAATTCGATACTGAATATTAGTATAATATGAGATGAATATATTATTTATTATTGATGAATAAAATAAAATTGAAATAATTTATAAATTAAGTTATTGAAATAAAATATATTATTAATATTTTATTAATTAAACTATTGCTAAATTGATGAAATATTATTAATAAAAAATGATTAATATTTATGTTATAATTAGTGAATAAAACAAATAAAAGTAAATATCTGAAAGGGAAAAAAGGAAAAACATATGCACTAACTGGAAATTAAACTTAAGATCTTCAGTATGTTTACTTGTGCTTAACCATTAGGCTAAATTCACTTTCAGTACATAAACACGTGAAATATATATATTCCGCACGCGTGCGCCTGGACCACCCAACTCAGTGGTCTAGGAACTAGGTAAGAATTTATTCTCTCCACTTATTTTTAATGAAGTATGTTGGGGGAGGGGGGGTTAGATTGGTATTTTGAAACTTTTTAGGTTTTACAAATAAGTTTTCAAGTTTTAATCTTTTTGAAATCTTTTACAATTAAAAAAAGAAAGTAGAATAAAAACTTAAGTGTGTGAACAAGCAAATTTCAAATCACCAATTCAACAAATGAAATAAAGTAAACATAAATAAATAACAATTAAATGAGAGAGAAGAGAGAATGCTCAGTTTATAGTGGCTCAGAGTCCTTTTCCTACGTCCACTCCCTCAATCAAACCGATTAAGGTTCCACTATCTTCAATCTGAAGCTTCCAACCTTCTAGTTCTCCGGGATTTCGCCCAAGTATAACCATTGGGGCAACAAACTCTAAATACTATTGTTGTTACAAGAGTTCAAGTCAAAAGACTTGTTTACAATATGCTATGGTAAAGATTTTCAATAAAGAACCTAGCTAATAGTTTTCTTAAATCTAAAGGATTACAATGAAGTGTTAAGGGTTTAACAAAACAAAGAAAGATTGAGCTTTTAAGCAAAGAAATCAAGAACAAATGAATGGAGTTGCAATGGAATAGTTCTTGATCATTATTGACTTCATTTCTGGTCTTCCTTTTATACCTTTGCTAATTTGGAGCCAAAAGCTTGTCTCCAACGTTCAAAAAGTACCGATGATGTCATTTTCAATGATTCCTAACAACTTGGATAGGCTTATAGGCCTTGTTGCATATGGGCGTATCCAGTAGATGGGTTTGAAATAAATTAGCCATTGAGTTAGATACGGACGTATAGAGCCATGTAGATATGGGCATATCCTTTTGCCCTAGAAATCCAAATATCCCATGTACTGGCATATAGTCATATAGAATTACTTATATGCGGTCGTACCCATAATGCCATACGGTCGTATCGATCATGTCCATACGGACGTATCCAATAGTTCCTGCACTTTTTGAAAACACTTTGAGTCTAAATCAATTTTTAGTTCATTCAAAGTGTATAAACATGAAATCTAAGTACCATAAAAGTATTTATGCACCAAATTCTCATAGATTGTTCAATCAAATGCAATTTTGACAAACAATCTCAATTAAAGCAAAACCATACTATTGGTTTTGGAATCATCAAAATATGGAGGACAAAAATCTCTCACTTTTTTATGATAACAAAACCTTAGCCTAGTTTCAAGGAAAAATATGAAATGCTATGAAAAACTAAACTTAAAGTATTTATCAAAATTTTATATAAAAATTTGGCATGACTCCCCTTATTGGTATGCCAATATTTTTGTTAAAAATGTTGCATCAAAACCTTAAAAACAATGGTGATATAAATTTCATAAATCTTAATGCAAAATAAAAAACTTACAAACATGATATGGCTTTAAGCTCGACTAACATTAACAAGCAAAAGCTTGTTCAACACATAATTGTTCAAGAGCTAAGGCATAAAATGCATCCAATAACAAGCTTAAAGTATTTCAATTAGTATCAAACTTAGTCCACAAGTAAATAAGCTTGAAATATCATACATTTCTCCCCTTTTTGTCATCACGTAAAAAGGTAAAGATAATAGCATAAACACAATAGCAACAACCATATGAACTATTACAAAATAGTATATACATATTATAATTATTGAATTTATTTAGTATAATTTTAATAAAAAATTATAAATTATTTAACATTAAACTGAAAATATTATTGATATCAATTTTTTAAATTAAAATTCCCCAATCTTATTTCAATTTTATAATATAATATAATATATATTATTGTTATTATTATAGTTAAATTATAGTTGTGTAATCCATTTAGTTGGTACCTTATTTATTATTATTATTTTAAATTTGTTGTAGAAGAAAATATTGGTTCAACCAATTATCAAAGATAATCAAATAACATTAGAAAATAAAAAGATTAATCCATTTTGTAGGCAACTTTTTAACTAATAGATACAAATCATTAACCTATTAAAATTAAAGTTAAGGCTCATTTGTTAGTTGGTGTTGCTCGCATGGGTCCTCTATATGAGGCCTCGCATGAACGCCTCCTCCCAAAACAGGACAGAAGGTCTGAAAATCAAGGTCTCACAGAAGGGACTCATTCCATATATAGTATAGATAGATAGATTATTTATTTTTGAAAAGTCTACCATTGACAAGTTAAGCCAAATCTTGAAACTAATATTTCAAACATGTTTTACACCAGAATGGTTACCAATGCCAACTTTAGTTCAAAAAATTAGTGTCATTTTCCTTGGGATGCACTCCCTCCATCCCAAAATTATAGCTCTGCAATTAATTTTACTCATATTAAGAAAATATAGTTTAATAGTTAAAATTATAATACCTTTACTTGAAAATACATAAAACATTAAGAAAAATTGGCTAATAATAACTCATATAATGACTGTTTTTTAAAAGGCATTTTCATATTCTTATAGTGAATCTAGATAATGTGGAGTAGTTTTCGACAATAAAAACATAAAAATTTGTGAAAGTTATTAATTTTAGGGGACAATATAATAGGTAAACAACAAATAAATTAATTTTATAAAAAGGAAAGAAAAAATTATTTTGGAATAGACAAAAATAGGAAGGCTATAATTTTGGGACATAAAGAGTAATTGGAGTCATAAATGGGTTTTTCTTAGTTTTCTCTCAAACTTATTTTATATGAATTAAGTGGCAACTCAACATCCTTTATCATCGAATGACTCCCTTCTGTGAGACCCCGATTTTCAAACCTATTGTCCTATTTTGGGAGGAGGCGTTCATGCGACGCCTCAAATAGAGGACCCATGCGAGCAAAGCCAACTAAGAAATGAGCCTTAACTTTAAAGGCAAACTCCCCAGGCTTTGCCTAATCCTCCCTATTTCGATAGCTTGCTACATAAGCTATCCTTTTGTGTTGTAGATGACTTCAACATCGTTGCCTCAATACATTCATGTTAGGGAGCACATCCCAAGCCACCTCCCTCCTTAAAAGGCACATTTTTCAACAATGATACCCATAAGCTAAAAATTTACACATACAAAAACTACTAGGGGGATTTATTAACACTTGAATGAAAAAATTATTTTTTCAGCCTTATCCTTCATGGTGGCTTAATCTTGCTATACTTCATATATAAAAAGGCAATTTTCCACAGTGCATGCAAATCATATTTAACAAAAAGAAAAAAAAAATATCGTGTTGCCCATTTTTTTCATACTCTCCAACTTTCTTTATAACTTTTGGTGATTCAACCTCTTCCTAGGCTAGCACTTACTAAGCATATTATTGACTTGATCTTCAAAGAGCCTTTTATAAACACACAACTTGCTCTTCTTACCTTATTATTTTATCCTGTAAGCTTAGTTAAGCATCAAGCCCAACAAAGGAGTTCGATCCACCATAGCACCTTGAGTTTTAAAACTTATTAATGTGAATTACTTGCTTATAATTTTTTTTTCTTCTTATATCTAACACACACGTACATATACATGCATGGTAGGTAATTAATGAAAAGTTATGTAATTTTTCAAAATAACTTATAATCATTAGTCCAAATGTAACCATTAATGAAAAGTTATACTGAAAATTAAAATTGTAACAATTAGTGAAAAATTACAGCTTATCAATTAAAACAATAGCTTTTAATGAAAATGCTTAATGATGAGATCGAAATCTACTAAGCTTAAAAATTATCTTGTAATAAAGAACACGTTAGCATCATTCTTGGTTTTTCAGTCCAGGGACACTCTAATGCTTATAAAGATTTTATAGAAAAAATCTATGGAAAAAATAGAAAGGGTTTGGTAATACTTCAATACTTCTGATTTGAAAAGGGTTTATAGTAGAAATGAAAATAGAATCCTTCTTGGATTCCTATTTTATAGCTATTTGAATACTTTATCCTTTTTAGATTCCTATTTTATTGCTATCTGAATTCTATTAGGATTTATGTGATTTTTTTTAATCTTTTAGTAGAGAACATTCCTATTTCAAGTCTACTTATAGCTTTCTTTCCAAAAGAGAAGTTTTCTAGAATGGATTTGGACCTACCTATGCCGATCTTATTTATGGAAACACCCCATTGAACCTGTACAAAATGGACATTTTTAATCTAGATATCATCACTTGTTAATTTATATATTGAGCAAATAAATTAATGCTAAAATTATACGTTATAGATCTCCAAATCTACACACTTCACTTTCACATTTCATCATCTCAATTTTTAGAACTAGTCTTCATGATTTTGTATGCATGGAGACATGCAAGTTTATGATTTAATTTAGAAACTAAGCTTTACATATCATATTATTGAACAAGTTATATTAGCTACTTCTACATTTGACATGAAACTATTTTTGACTTTTGAATATCTGTTTATGGGCATATTTGACATTATTGTTGGAAGTTGTGAAAATACTTTTAGAAATTTTTTTATTTAATTGAATGATTTTTTTTTTTACTTTTTCTAAAATTGCTTCTCCAAACATGTTTTTTTTTAAACAAACATCAATTTACCTACTTATTAGAAAAATAATTTTGAAAAATCACTTTTAAAATATAAAATTTTGTTCAAAAGTGCTTTTAAAAAATCAATCCTAAATAGCCCCTATGAGTAGTTCCAAACCGCAATGGGTATCAAAAAGATTAAAGAAAACTTCTAGTCTTTGATAATTGACAAATTATGCATTATTGTACACCATTTTCTTAATGATTTTGTACTTTAAATTGAGTTTGATATGTTTGTTCTAAGTATTTTCAGTTATTTTCAAGAAATAAATTAGAATATAAGGTTAGGAAGAATTATTTTGAAGTCTGGGCTTGAAAGACGAAGAAAATGAGCAAAATAAAGCGAAAATGGTGAACAACATCTTCCACGAACATTGGCAGGGCCCGTGCCAAGGGCAGCGCTTGGCCGTGGGAGATAGAACAAACCTGGAGAGGCAGTAGCCTACCATAGGTGCTGCCACGGCCCCTATAGCAGGGACCGTGGGAAGCTACTGGCTCCCACCAGTCTATGGGCATTCGTGGCAGCCAACAGGCAGACCGTGGCAAGACAACCGGAGAAGGCAGTAGCTTCCCAAGGCCATAACACAGACCGTGGGAGCCTTCTTCCCTTCAATCCCTTACAGTCCAGCCACAGGGCGCTGGCACGGGATGTGGGAGCCACCCGTGCCAACTTGCAGAAGCCTATTTTTTAGCAAAAATCTAAGAAAATAGAGTCCTATGTGACTCTAAGTATAAAAAGGCATAGAAACACACACGAAAAGAGGCTAAAACAGATTGGAGAGACAAATAGGTCAAGGAAGGTTTCTAAAGGAGATTTACACAGATCATCACCGAATTAGAGCTGGAAAAAGGAAGATTTGAGTGAAAATCTATTAAGTTATCATGACTTCATGGATTTTTACAACTTCTTAACCCTCTCCTTTTCTTTTAATTTGATTATGAACTAAACGTTGTTATCTGCCTATATTAGACGAGTGTTACTTGATTGTATGGATTAATCAATGTTTATTCAATGAATATTTTGATTTCTCATTAAGTTTGTTCTTTTGATTTATTATTTTGGAAATCAATTGCATTACTAGTGTAATTTTTATTTATGTTGTTTAAACTTTACTAAAGATAGATGATTTAAACCTACAACACTCAAGAGTTTAATAGGATTGTTGTGTCTGCTAGAGATAGATTCATAAACTCCCTAGGGTTTATATATTTTTCATTAGATCTTCATGTTGTTTCTAATT
>CAOJBK012737354.1:0-12228 GCA_948294925.1 Codiaeum variegatum | reverse complement strand
AGAAGGTTATTATCCATGACACTATCCATTGTAGCTGAATTGATTCTCAACGTTGTAGTGGGTTTAACAGATGTTTCTTCGTCATCATTGCTCGGCTGCGTATGGATTATATTCTAAGTATGAGAAGGTGGCTGGTGGTTTGTTGCTTCTGAACTTGATTTTAGATTTGGCGAGGGGACAACAGACTCCGATCCTCTTCTCTTGTTCTCATACGCATCAAGTCAAAATAATATATTTGCTTCACCAAACAAATCATTTGTTGCCTTTGCATGTTGATAAGCAGCCAATGCATCAATCTCGAGAAAGAAAAACGCCAGGGCGGAGCCCATTTGTGTAAAGATTTTGGTTCTAGATGAGTCTACTTTGCCAAATCTGCTGAACTTCGCTATCAAATCATTCATAGATGGGAGACAAAAATCCTTGGGGAACTTCCTGTGCAAACTTCGACAATTGGGAATGGCATCCATTGTCGATTGCTGAGATTCTTGTGACTCAAATGATACATCAGAAGTAACAAGCAGATGAAGGTTCTTATTATCCATAGAATTATCTCTAGAATCTGTACTGATACTCACATTTTTATCGGATTCATGAGATATTTCATCATCATCATTGCCTGGCAACATCTGGAGCTGATTGGTAATCTGAGGAAAAGTCAGGTTGTTTTTTGTTCTTGCACTTGCATCTTCAATCATAAGTACCTGTAACTGCGATTCTGACAAGAAAGCATCAACATTATTTACCTCACATCTGGCATTGAAAAAGGAAAAGGGAATTGTGTTGCAGATCTTCAAAAGAATGTCTGGCAAAGCAGGCATTGAGAGCAATGCATTTAACATCCGTACACTTAGTTCATGTTTGCCTTTCTGAAAATAAGCATCCACATTAACTGAGAAACGAGGCATAGTCTTGCACAATTTAAAAGAACGGCCTGAATCAACATGAAAATCATGCCGTCTCTATAACCCCAATGTTTTAAGAGGGTTTGCCAAATTTGGTTTTATGGAAGCAGAAACATCTCCACAATCTTTTTCATCAAGCTTGGCTCTCGGTCGACTATCACACAAAGGATAAGAACACTGAGCTTCATTGCTTCTATGAGAGCATTTCCTCGACCCTTGCAAGGCAGTTTGGTGTTCATAATTTCTATATGTACAAACAATCTGCGTCACAGAGGTCAAGCATTCTCCTCTTGTCATGCCCTTATGGTATTCCAACAAGTTTTTTTCAGAAGAGCTAGTCAGTGGTTTGATCAAATATATGTGATTTTGTCTTCAACTTCTTATGTGGGGGTGATCTTTCGAGTGATGTCAATGACACAACTATAGTCCGTACCCCAAGACAAAATCACATATATTCTATGGGATGATTTGGAAATTTTTTAAGTCTGGGAATTTTTCTGTTCAAACGGCCTATGGTCATGATGCTAGTTTTTGGAATGCTACTTGGAGATTAAATGTTCCTAATTATATTCGATCTTTTTATTTGGCTGATGATTTCATGGATGTTTAATGCGTAATGATCAACGTTATAGGCTGTCTTTCACTGATTGTGCTGATTGTTCGCTGTGTACAAGTCAAGTGAAGGATGTGAACCACATTTTTTAAAGGATTAGAGGTTTTTCAGTTAATATTGGGTAACGTTTTGCTTTAGAGACTAAGCTATGGGCAATTATGTATAGATTAGTTTTGGCTTAATCCAAAAATATTAATAAGATTCATATTGAGGTTGATTCAACTGTGGTAGTAGCTTCAACGTTAGTTGGAGACTGCTCTTTTAAATATTTTGCTATTAATTTGAGGTGTTGGAAATTGCTTGGTATGTTTTCTCGACCTCGAAAAATTCTTAGATAGACTCAGTTCATCACGTCAGCATATAGACTAACCAACTATAAATTGACATGTAACTTTGATTTTTATAAAAGACTCAATAATTTAAAAGTGTAGTTATAAAATAGTCTATTGAATATTACTCTAAAATTAGTTATTAAATGTTGATATATCAAATTATGATTGACTGGTTCATGTAATAAAAAAAAATATGACATTAATATTCTAATTTGTAAATGAAAATAATTTAAAGCACACTAGTATTTTAATTGTTAAATAAAAATAATCTAAACTCTATAGTTATAATATTTATTTTTTTATAGATAATTAGAATTATTCAAGTCGAATCAGAATGAAAATCATATGAAGTGTAAAGTGAGATTCAATTTAAAATACTAAAGACATATTTAATAAAACTAAAAATTAGATGAAATTAAATTAAAAATAAGTCAAAATCATTTAAAATCGTAATTTATTGTATTAACTGTGAATTAAATTTGATTATAAAATCTAAAATAAATTTTAATGATTCGAAAAAATTAAAGCTAATAGTAATAAAATCAATATATTTGAAATGTTACTATTTTTTTATTTTTCTTAGAATTATTAATTTCAAATTATACAAACTTATCTTAAAATTAATAATATTCATTTATTTTTTAAAATATGAATTAATATAAATGACATAATTTTTAAACTATAATTATTAAAAATTTTAACTATTTTTTTTAAATAATTAATTTATAATATAAAACGTTTAGAATTATAAAGAGTCCTTGGCATATGAAACCATTTATTACATTGACTTTATTTCATTCATATTATTACATTGACTTTATTTTATTCATTTCATAATGATTTTCAAGTAAAGTACAAGAATTTATTCAATCAAAGAATTTTGACTAAACTAAGAATTTATTTTTTTTTATTTTTTGCCAACGACTAAGAATTATTTGTTGAGTCAATATATAATTTTCACTATTCATATCATGACAAACAAAGAAAAATAATTCTCAAACGGTTTATGTATCTTAAAATGCCAATTGGTCCTCTCAAAAAAAAAAGTCAATTTGAATTTTAAAATGAAATTGTTTGGAAAGTTCATAAAAGCTACTTTTAGTTTTTATTTTGTCACAAAACCTACTTTTTAACTAACTAAATAGCTTTAAAAAAAACTAAATACAATACACACTTTTTAAAAAAAAATAATAAAACAAAATGCATGATGAGACATATATATATATATATATATATATCTTTCTCTAAATACTATAAAAGAATTACAATAAATATGATATAAAAAATTTAATAATTATAATATATTGAATAAAAAATATAAAGATGGAGTAATATTTAAATAATTTTTTTTCAAAGTTTAATTTTAAAATGTGTAATTCTAAATATTAACTATTTATGGTTAGATCATGTGAGTAGAAGGTGGGAAATTTTTTTTTACAAAGTCAAGAAATTAGATTGAAAGTTATTAAGGATTCCATTATTAAAATTCTAGAATCAATTCTATTTATCTTTAATCAACATTTGAATTATGAGATTTTTTGAATTGCAGCCTAAATAAAAGATGAAAAAAAAAACTCCAATGTACAAGCCGGCAATTGGATTTTTTTTTTTAAAAATATATTTTTCATTCAAGTAGAAGGCATAATTCAGATAATACAATTATTTAGTATAATTATTGTTAGAAAGTAAAAGGAATTGTAAACAATCCAAAGAAACACAGCCCTTTGGCTTACAATTATAATCCAGCCCTGAGACCCTCTTAGACGTTTGGAGCAACATTCCACCGACGTCCTGAAATGCAATGAAATTGAACTCATAATTTCCAGCAACAAGTTGTACATGAAGCCGCATCAACCGAACCACACATACAACTAAAAAAGAGGATTACAGCAATAGAAGAGGCCTGAACCGAAAACACCAACCATCCCCTTGAAGATCGTAGCTCCCCACTAAACACAAAATCGCCACCAACGACGGAGGTACTCCAAAGACACAGAGATCTCACTGTAAAACTCACCTTTATTCTAGTAGATCTACATATACTAGTTAAAAAAAGAGAGAAAATGAAAGAAAAGGTACTCCCACTATTCGCCGAAGAGGACGGTAGCGGTTTCCCTGTGCTGGAACAGTAAAAGAGACTTTCAAAACTTTGAGAGAAAAAGAGAGAGCACCTGGGCTTTTGAGCAAATGGAGATGAATTTTTTGTTAGAAAATTATAGAGATAAAGATAAAAGAATCAAAAATAAAATATTATAAAATTTGTATATAAATTAAAGGTAAAAACACAAATATATTAGAAATAGATAAAAGGCTTGAAACTCGTAAATTCGCTTTTCTAAAAGCGATATTTGTTTCATCTCCTTCTTGAGATTGCTATGCGATGAACGCAAATAGCCTTACTGGAAATAACAAGTCTTGAGAAGTTTTGCACCAATCAAATGGTGAAAAAACTTTAAAATAAGAATATGAGAATTTTGAAAATTGTTTTTTTGAAGTTTATTTGTTAGAAAAAATATGAAAATACAAGTAGTGTAATAAATTTCAATGATTAAAAAATGACTTAAACTTCATATATTTATAGAAGAAATTATAAAAAATTACAACTATTTAAATCAACATAATTTTTTATATAAAAAATATAACTCTTATATGAAATAATATAATTCTTAAATTAATAAATATAACTATTATAAAAAAGTATTATTTTAAAAGAAATAGATAAAATTTTATATTTAATAATTATTTTAATAATTACAACATTTTTGGCAATTGGATTTGGAAGGGCTTAAAATTTAGGACAAAAGGCTTGTGAATGGAAGAAGAAATGTCCAAAAATCCAGAGTTATTATAGCATATAAAGACATGGTCTGATTAGTTCCACGTTGACCATTAAGCAGTAAAGCAGCAATAAGCCAATATAATTATAATAATTACATCATTTTCTATGCTTCTTCTTCCTCCCACTTGCAAAGTTGCAAGCTTTTGCTCATCTTTTTTAGCAAATTACATAGTATTTTATATACAAGATTAAAAAAAAAATACAACTAACACCCTGATCAAATAAAATATAAAAATTTAAATTTATTTTGTACATCAAATTCGATAATTGTTTGTATATTCTGTTGAATATGATTCGATCAATTCAACTGATTAAATTGAGTAATAATGATTAGTTCGATTTTATTTACCGAAAATAAAAATTTCATTTTTTTAAAAAATTTGTTTTTAAATTTTCAACAAGATTTCTAATTATTGAACTTTTATAAATAAAAAAATTTTAATAAAATCTTTAAAAATTAAGAAATTTTGAGATTTTATTCAATTGGTGAGATCGATTGGACCAGAGGTAAATAATTTAAAGCAAATCTTGATTTTATCAGAGGAGTCATGCTTATTTTTTAAGTCTAATATAATATAAATTTTAATAAATAAATACATAAATATCGTATTTATTATATATATATATATATATATGGATTTTTTTTTCAAATTAAGGGGCGTCTGGCTCACTCCTGTCTTAAGGAAAATCCCCTGATTTGGCCAATCGAGCCACAAAGTGGTGAACTAAATTCACCTAAACATTTTTTCCAATATAGGTAAGTTATTTAACCTGCCTACAAAACCAAATATAGGGCAGAAATTTTATGAGCTTTCAATTTTTTTTTAAAGGAAAAAGACCATTCAACATGTGGAAATGAAAGGATTTTTCTAGGAACATATATGGGATTTGGATTATCAATTAATCAATCAATCATTATCAAACAAAGAAAGAGTCCACCTTTACACCTTCATCACTATCTCCACCACCACGATCATCACCACCACCATAACCACCACTAGCCGCCCTAAAAGTAAACGCTTATAATAAATTCATACTTTTCATTATGACCCTTCTTTTTAATTCCTTCATTGTTAATTAAAAGACTTAAAACTTTTTTTAGTGCTATTATAATATCAATCAATGACCATTTGTCATGCCTCCACGCTCACTCTCTCTCTCTTTAGTTAATGGATGCCATGACTGCAATCTCCAAATCTTTGTTTACAAGATTGTATTATTGATATTAGAAGATCCTTGTTCTTGGTCCCAGTGATGGGAACAGTGATGATTGATGATAAAGATTCAAACTTTACTGATTTTTCAGTGGTGATGGGTAAACAAGTTTCAAACTTTATTGATTTTACTGTGGTGATGGGTGTTAAAGTTTCAAACTTTACTGGTTTTTTGATGATCTTGTTAATGTTTTTGCTTCCTTATCAGTCTTCAGCTACTTGTAATGAACAAGATCATAATTCTTTATTACCTTTCTTTTCTAACATTTCAGCTTCTCCTTCTTTAAATTGGTCTTCTTCTAGTGACTGTTGTTTATGGGAAGGTGTTGAATGTGATGAAATTAATGGTAGAGTTACTCATCTTTGGCTACCCTTTAGAGGCCTTAATGGCATTCTCTCCCCTTCTCTTGCCAATCTCAGTGATCTTTCTCAACTCAATTTGTCTCATAATCATCTCTCTGGTTCTCTCCCTGCTGGGTTTTTCTCCATCAATGGCCTGCAGATTCTTGATCTTAGTTACAATCATCTAGACGGAGAATTGCCATCTAGCAATGTTAATAACTCTACCTTGGCTATCCGAATAGTCGACTTGTCGAGTAACCGGTTTGATGGGGTGATTCCATCTTTCTCATTTCTTCAATTGGCTGGGAATTTAAGCAGCTTCAATGTCAGTAACAATAGCTTTATAGGCCAAATTCCAAGCAACATCTGTCATATTTCTTTGACAGTCCTTGACTTCTCCAACAATGATTTCACTGGAAATATTCCCTTAGACATTGGAGAATGTTCCAATCTTCAGATTTTCTCTGCAGGTTTCAATAACCTTTCTGGTACAATTCCTGAAGATATTTACAGAAATGTCTTGCTCGAGCAGCTCTCAGTACCGGTTAATAGCCTTTCTGGTATAATCAGCAATTCAGTGGTGAATTTAAATAAGCTGAGGATCCTTGATTTGTATTCGAATCAATTGGCTGGCTCGATACCTCAGGATATTGGCAAGGTATCCAACTTGGAACAGCTGCAGCTTCACATCAACAATCTCACAGGTTCACTGCCTGTATCTTTGATGAACTGTACTAAATTAATTACACTGAATTTGAGGGTGAACTTCTTGGAAGGCGAGCTCTCAATGTTCGATTTCTCGAAGTTTGACCGACTTAGCATTCTTGATCTTGGTAACAATAAGTTTACAGGTAATTTCCCGACGAGCCTTTATTTATGTAGATCATTAATTGCTGTTAGATTAGCCTATAACAAGCTGAGAGGACAGATCATGCCTGAAGTACAAGCACTTGAATCTTTGTCTTTCTTGTCGGTTTCTTACAATAACTTAACCAACCTTACTGGAGCTATTAAAAATATGATGGGTTGTAAGAATCTTACTACTCTCATCCTCTCAGTGAACTTTCTTAATGAAAAGATACCAGACGATGAAGCGATTAAAGATTCAAATGGGTTCCAGAATCTCCAGGTTCTGGCTCTTGGTGCTTCTCAACTCTCCGGTCAGATACCCAACTGGTTATCCAAGCTCAAGAATCTTGAGGTTTTGGACCTGTCTGTTAATCGAATTGAAGGTTTTATTCCCAATTGGTTGGGAAGTTTATCAAATCTTTTCTACCTAGACTTGTCTAGAAACCTTCTGTCAGGAGAACTGCCTAAGGAACTTGGAGGATTGCAAACACTAGCATCAAAAGGGACTAATGAGCTAGTCAGCCGAAGTTATCTGCCGCTGCCTGTTTTTGCTCAGCCGAATAACGCAACCTATCAGCAGTACAACCAACTCTCTAGCTTGCCACCATCCATATACTTGGGAAACAACAGTCTCAGTGGTGAAATCCCGGTAGAAATCGGCAACCTGAAATTTCTTCATGTGCTGGATCTCAGAAATAACAACTTCTCAGGAAGCATTCCTGATGAAATATCGAAGCTTACGAACTTAGAGAAATTGGATTTCTCTGAAAACCACTTGTCTGGAGAAATCCCCGTGTCACTTAAAGGTCTCCATTTTTTGTCTTCATTTCATGTTGCAAATAACAATCTTCATGGGCCTATACCGTCCAGTGGTCAGTTTGATACTTTCCCAAGTTCCAGCTTTGAGGGGAATCCGGGGCTGTGTGGTTCAATTATACGGCGTTCTTGCTCCAATTCATCAGGATCTGTTACTCCTACTGCACCTCACAAAAGAATCAACAAAAAGCTTATTGTTGGATTAGTCCTCAGTGTCTGTTTCGGGACTGGTTTAGTTATTTCTATACTGGCACTGTGGATATTGTCGAACCGAAGGATCATTCCAGGCGGGGACTCGGATAATATAGAGTTGGATACAATTTCAAGCGACTCTCATTCTGGATTTCCTTCGAATAAGGACACCATGCTCGTTATGTTCCCGCACAATACCAATGAGATCAGGGATCTAACAATGTTTGAACTGTTAAAAGCCACTGATAATTTTAGTGAAGCAAATATTGTTGGCTGTGGGGGTTTCGGTTTGGTTTATAAAGCAACACTAGCAAACGGGACGAAGTTGGCTGTCAAGAAACTATCAGGAGATATGGGTCTAATGGAAAGGGAATTCAAAGCCGAGGTAGAGGCTCTATCCACAGCTCAACATGAGAACCTTGTTTCATTGCGAGGTTATTGTGTGTACGAGGGCTTTCGGCTACTCATATATTCCTTTATGGAGAATGGAAGTCTAGATTACTGGTTACATGAGAAGGCTGATGGTGCATCTCAACTAGATTGGCCAACTCGTCTGATGATTGCAAGAGGAGCAAGTTGTGGTCTGGCTTACATGCACCGAATATGTGAGCCACACATTGTCCACCGAGACATCAAGTCTAGTAACATCCTTCTTGATGAGAAATTTGAAGCACGTGTCGCAGATTTCGGTTTGTCCAGGCTGATTCTTCCTTATCATACACATGTTACAACTGAGCTCGTTGGTACGCTCGGTTACATTCCTCCTGAGTATGGACAAGCATGGGTAGCCACATTGAGAGGAGATGTGTACAGTTTTGGAGTTGTTATGCTTGAGCTGCTCACCGGGAAGAGACCTGTAGAGTTGTTTAAGCAAAAGATGGCAAGAGAATTAGTTGGCTGGGTTCAGCAAATGAAGAAAGAGGGTAAACAAGACAAAGTCTTTGATCCCCTGTTGAAAGGAAAAGGCTTTGATGATGAGATATTGCAAGTGCTCGATGTGGCTTGCTTGTGTGTGAACCACGACCCATTCAAGCGGCCAACCATCAAGGAAGTTGTTGACTGGCTAAAGAATGTAGGCTCACACAGAAACCAAAATAAGAGCGAGTGAGAATCCCCTTCAGTACATATTAAGAATAGAAACATATACTTGCACAAAAAATTTGGGTTTGCCACGAAAATTTTCAAAACATTTTACAATTTTTTTTTTGTTTCACCATTTTACAATGTAAATTTGAAATTTTCCATACAATACTGCTTTAAAGATGTATAAAAAAGGAATAAAAATTAAGCAATTTTAGTTTTTTATGTGTTGAAGCTAAGTAATAATATGACATCTCTAATCTCATACCAATTATCAAACACAAGAAACCTGTCCTAGACATACTTACAACTGCAGTTTACTACAATAAAACAACTACTTTTAACCGAATTCCGTCAATTACCGACTGATCTACATCATTGGCATTCATTAATATCATCTGTATTAGTAGTTTAGGAATAAAGAGATGAAATTCAACCGTATCAGATGATATACATCTATGCAAGTATAATTGCATGTTTATGCCTATGCCAGTACTATATCCAAGCTTATGATAACAGCTCATGCTATAGAGTAGAATATCATCTAATTTCAGCAAGAAATATCATTTTGAGCTTAATTATTCATCTATTCCGAGGTTCTTGAATCATGTGGCTAACTTAAAAATGGGTCTGTGATCGCATTTTTTCTGAGAAAGAGGGAATGGTCCAGCTGACTTATGCAAAGATGGGATCAGCTAACTTATGCACATAATGCGATCAAGTTTGCAATTAGCACATAATGTGAGTATTCATCTCCCAATTAGTACCCAACAAATGAATACTCATATTGTGTGCTAATTACAAAAGAAATGTGCATCAAGTAAGCAGATGAAGACAATGAATACTAAAAATCAGTGCAGACAAGGAGATCAAGGCTATAGCTACCATAGCGGACCAGGGGATCAAGTGCAGATGAAACAAGTCTTTTTATTATTATTTCAGCATGAATTTAATAAAACGAACCGATGTCCCTCTTGAACTCCAAGTGCCTTCAACCAACCTCAATAAATAGTATTAAAGCACAATTGATGAGACTAGAATTGACCCACCTCAATAAATATTTGAACCAAGATTGCAACTAAATATTTCATAAGTTCTGAAGTTCCATTGAACCCAGTCTATTCTAGTGACTCAAAGGAGAGTAGTCAGCCTTTGAATTGGTAACAAAAGGCAAAAATGTGCATCATAGAACCAAAATTTTCTTACAGTGTACTCTGTTCAACCTAAAAATTGGCAAATTTAGTGACTCTAATTCAGCCCAATTCACATAATTGTAAACAATTTGGTCATTATTTAGAAGCAATGTGTGAGAGAACCAAAAGACTACTTGTAATGTAGGCATTTCATCAAACAGTTGCATAGCAATTCCTATTCAAGACAGGTTCATACAACTAAGAAACAAAGAGATTAAAGCAAATCAATCCTTAATTAAAAAGAAAAAAGAGGAGAAAAAAAAAATAAAACTTGCAATGATTGATAACTGAAATCTCAATGGAATAAGGGAAAGTTTGAATCTTTATTGCATTGGTCACAAGTCTTAACCTTTACAGTCAGTAAGCTATGAAACTAAAATGGCAAAAAAGGAAAAAAAATTGCAGAAGAGCTTACCAATTAAAGTGTATGAAGCCATTTAATGGAAAATAGAGAGTTCTTTTCTTCATTCGCAGAGAAGAGTACAAGCTGCTGTGTGAATAGAGAGCATATTCAGCTAGAAATAAGTTAGGGGTTTTTATTGGGTACACTAGACCACATGGGATTAAAAAAGCACCCGCCTTTAAGAATAAAAATCAAAACTTTACTAAGAAGAGAGAGAGAGAGAGGGAGAGAGAATTGACGGGGAAAATGAAGCAACATCACAAGTTGACGGCGGCGTTGTGTGGGATATGGGCGGCGACACTTCTCTACGGCGAGATGTTTGCCTTTTGGGTTCCTTCTTTATGGTATTGTTCATGGCCTCATCTCTCATCTTCCAATTTCACGGTAATTCATTAAATCAATCTTGGAAATTTTTCCTTAATTAAAACTCAGTAATTAATTAGATTAAGTTACTTAAAATTTTAATTAATGCTTTTCCATAATTAGAATAAAAGAAAGATCACATTTTTATTGTACTCTCTACTCAGCATTATAATTAATCCTTAATTTCAATAATTTTTAATCCTCTTTGGTTTATCAATTATCATTCCCTTCGCCCCATGTATGCATTATCCAATAAATAGGGTTTTGGCTGGGTTTTGATTCCAAATGTTGGGGGCGAGGGCAGCCATGGCCTCTAACTTTCAAAATTCAAAAATTTTCTGGTGAAAAAGTATAAAATTTTAGCTATATATTGTATATGGGTTGCCTTAGTTTAGGTGAACAACTCAACTTAACTCAACTCAACAAAGTCTTAATTCCAAATTAATTGGATAGACTATATGAATTCGTCTTCTCCACTCGGGGCAATCGCAAACCACTAAACAAAGCCTTAGTGTAGGTGAACATTTTATTGAAATATATAAAAATTGGCTTAATCCCAAGTTAATGGGGGGTTGGCTATATGAATTCCAAGTTAATTGGGTGGGCTATATGAATTCGCCTTCTCCACTCAGAACGATCATGAACCACTAAACAAATCCTTAGTTTAGGTGAACATTTTATTGAAATATATAAAAATTGGCTTAATCCTAAGTTAATGGGGGTCGGCTATATGAATTCGCCTTCTCCA
The DNA here is from genome assembly GCA_948294925.1 of Codiaeum variegatum. Lineage (NCBI taxonomy): Eukaryota > Viridiplantae > Streptophyta > Magnoliopsida > Malpighiales > Euphorbiaceae > Codiaeum > Codiaeum variegatum. The sequence continues at coordinate 342 of CAOJBK012737354.1, read as the reverse complement.
CTCAGGTCGATTGTGAACTGCTCAACAAAGCCTTAGTTTAGGTGAACATTTTATTAAAATATATAAAAATTGGCTTAATTATATCGGTCTTCCTATAAAAAATTGTCTAGCTCCATCATTGTATAGCTCACTCAAGAAAAGTTCTTAGCTTTAGAGGTCTTTAATATCAACAAGGATTGTTCTATAGTTTAGATGAGAATCTCACCTTGAAGCCGACTTTGGCCACATAAGTAATGGAGTTAATTTGTTAAATCTATGCATAAGGAGATAAACAAGCTAGCTAATAGACTATGTTTAAATTATGTTTCAGATAAATGGAGTTGGAGCTCCGAGTGATTATGT
>CAOJBK012737325.1:0-19537 GCA_948294925.1 Codiaeum variegatum | reverse complement strand
AAATGGTCCACATACATCACTATGTATGATTTCCAAAATTTCTTTGGCTTTACCACTTTGTCCCACAAAGGGTGACCTAGCCATTTTGCCTTGAATGCAAGATTCACAAATTGGGGTAGGGTCGTTTCCAATTTATTTTAGGATCCCCATTTTCTCCAACTTTGTAATCCTATCTTCGACTATATGACCTAGTCTGAGATGCCAAGTGAATTTTGAAGTAGATTCAGGTTTAATAAGACATTTATATGAGTTGTGCATGGATAAATATTGTTAACACCATTATCAAGATAATATTGACCATCTAGTACATAACCCATACAAACAAGTTTGTTTTGAAAATGTATTTCACAAATATCATTTTCAAACAACAACTCCATATATGATTTAAACATAAAATAGAAAATAAGTTTTGTTAACACTAGTTATGTACAACAAGTCTTTAACAATATTACCTGATTTCCCAAATCAATTGAGGTAGACCCTTTGGCTTTGGCAGCAAATCTTGCTCCATTTCCTAGCCTTAATATCATCTTTTAATCTTCCAAGCTGTCACTGTTTGTCATCATCTGAATAGAAGCACAAATATGAAAACTTTTACCAATATTAAGTATCTAAGAATGGATGAGCTAGATAGTGAATTAGAATTAGAATGAGCAAAAGACATACCTTCACAAGGATTAGTCTTCTCCTTATTCTTTCTTTCCTTTGCCTCTTAAGTATTCCAAATACTTTGGGCAATTTCTTTTCCAATGCCCTACTTTATCACAATGGAAATATTTTCTTTGTAAAGCTTCTACTTTTGTTGGACTGGCTTCCCTCTTACTTATACCACCTGTAGGCTTAGGTTTAGAAGCTCTCTTCTTGCCTTTCCTCTTCCTAGACCCACTAAAAGAAGCAACAAGGGTAGCCCCTTTACCCTTTCCACCACTCGTATCTTTCTCGAGGACAATAAGATTTCTATGTAACTTGGCATGAGTGCACTCAATCTCAATCATATAAAAGTTCATAATGAAATTAGAGAAAGAGTATGTGAGGGAATACATGATCAAATTCATCTGAAGGTGAGCATCCATGGAGAAATTCAAGTTCTCTTCTTCTTGCTTCTTGGCTTGGAACAATTCCTAAGTATCTCATATCTTATGTGACTATATTCACCAAAAAGTTTTTTAAGGTGAAAAAATATGTCATACATCTTAGCTATATTCACATGCTGCTTGTTTAGGTCCCTATTCATTAAAGCTGACACAATACATCTTGTTGCTAAATGATCATCTTTCCATTTTCTCAAAGTCTCCAGCTCCTTAAGACTAGCCTCTACGGGCAAAGGTCCAGGAACAGGTTGATCAAATACATAGACTATCTTTTCATAAGAGAGAATGAGTCTTAAAATCCTAAGCCAATCTATGTAATTATATCTAATAAGTTGGTTCTCTTCTAATAGGCATGCAATTGGATTTGATTTACTCATGTTTATCAGATTATAACTACAGAAACCAACAAGATTAATTAGTTCCTTATTAATGTAAATGTATCACACCATAATGGCTTTGGTCTTTAATCAAAATGGAACTCCCACAGTTTTGGCCAATCCTACACTTCCAAATAGGAAACGGAAATCCCATTGGGGTGAATCTCAAGTGGGTCAATTGAAATCTTACAAGGCGAATAACTCTTGTCCTGTCAATCCTGCAAGCTACACATTATTTTTCCAAGGATTGAATTCTTACAAGTGAGTAACTCTTACTCATCACAAATCTTATGAGATTAAATATAACTAGCTCCTAATGTGTCCAACAGCAAATTACACATTTTCTTTCTAAGCCTTTCACATTAGTTAAGTCTAACCCATCGGACCAACAAATATAAAGATTTGAACATTATGTGGTTTAGGTACACATTGCCATTCTAGACACAGAATGTATATGTATGCTCATAACATCACATGCTATACACTGTTTAAGAAAACCTTTCACATGCCATGCACCAATGGAGAGCCTAGACTTAATATTTGCTTTGGAAGATTTTTAGGGCAATTTTTAATTTGGTCTCACTTTGCACATTATCCATTTTTATATTTCATGCATATCATATATACATTCATCATATAATGGACAGCTAAACAAATGTTTGATCATGGACTATTGGACTCAATTCCTAACCACAAGGAATTAGTAAGGGGTTTAGGATTATCAAATTACAAGCAAACATTCTAGATCCTACTCTAAGATCTTTGTAAATTTAATTACATGTTCAATTCAATCATCATTAACAATTAATTAAACTCTTTAATTAATCATTAATATGATTCATACAAGCTAATGGGAATTGTAATATGGTATATGCCTTACTATGTTCATGTTCTAATTAGCAATAGGATAAAGAAAACTCTTTTCTTCCCACCAAGTGTGTTAACCCAATTACACATTTAGTCTCATAAGTCATGAGTGACGTCTAGCAAAACATATCACGACTACCAAATTAGAAATTAATGTTGATGATCATATCCTTGACATTGCATGGACCTCTCGATCATAATTACTGTGCACTTGAATCCCTTCATTAAAAATTCTTGATCTTAGTTAGGGTCATGGAATACTAAAACCTTATATACCAAATTATATGACCTCTATCCGATTTAAGTTCTCGATGAACCTAGTTCCTACTCAAAACTCTTTCGAGTGAACCTTATCCACTCTGGCCAGAGATTTGCATATCAAGAACAACAATTTTTCATAGGATTCCTTCCTTAGTTACCCAAGATTATCAATCCTTTCTTGGTTGGACAGTTATCCCAACATATCACTGATTATGGCCACCATATGCCATATACCAATAAATGACTAGAATCGGTATGTAAGTAGTAATAAACCATAGCCACCAATATGTCAGATAACATGTCACCTCAAGTCTAAGAATTATATGCACAATCATGATCTAGATGATGTGATATTAACTAGTTGATAATGACCCATGTATCCATCATCTAACGTCATTGTTCAAGTTAATCATACCATGAGTATACTCACGTGTTGTTATGAAATTACATGTCTATAGCATGAGACTCACTACCTCTATACCAATAAGTATCTCATACTTATCGTGGATGACAACAGAGGTGATGGTCTCCCGGATTAATGGCATCCCTACCAATGATCATATGATCATGAACAACCTTAAAAGTATTTTATAAAGGGAAATTTGTCACTCGTATTCTCAAACTCTTTAAAATTAAATTCCCTATAGAATACTTAAGGAACATATATATGTTCGATATATGGAATGTTTTCATTTAAAGAACATATATACTAAAGCCAGTTAGGTTTTCGTTTACATTCTCATGCTAAATGTAAGCTCTAGGACATTCACATGCTAAATGTAAAGTCTAGGGCATTCACTGCTAATAGAACAACCAAAGAATCTCTTTGAATAGCTTTTTTGTCATGCATTTCTATGATTAAGCCTTGAAGTGCTTCTTTCATTCTTTTAGCCTTTGATCTTATCATAAGTCCTCCAATTCCATACAATGGGTCTTGGGATTCTTTAGGGGTCCAAGCTTGTTGATCAAGGTCAGCACCATGATCTCTATCAATCACAACATAAGAAACTAAAGGCAAGTGAAAATGTTCCAAAATTAGGTTTTCCTACCTACCCTTTCCATACAACCTGTCTATTATGGTTTAGCCTCTCAAAATTTTGATACTCTATTCTTTTCAATCCAAAGGTTACCATGTCTAATGAGAAAGGACCTATTCCCCATGTTGATGATAATATTGCTATTCCACCTTTTGTCATTGCCACCATGCTAGTTGATTCTTTCAAGAAGCAACAAGAGACTATCACTGCCATGGTACAAGACCAAAAGCACACAATCTTAGGCAAGGTATAAATAATGATGGCTCAAGTTAGGTTTCAACTTACCAACCATGAATCCACATCCTCCAACTTGGGAAAGGAGCCTGTAATTGAAGATGTTATCATCCTTTACCTACTAACTGTGGAGTTTCTACATCAACTACCCCTCTTATTGGTCCTTTCCAAAAGGGGGCCCAAGATAATCCTTTGTTAAAATTCATAATAGAGAAATATGAGGAAATTCAGAAAACTTTAAGCACCTTTAAGAAGAGGGATGATGTGTTTGAAGTCAAGTCCCTCTACCTGTTTCCCAATGCAAGGCTACCTCCTAAATTTTAGATGCTGGTGTTCAAAATATTTGATGGCATTGTCCTATAAGGCATTTAAAGATCTATGAGATACACTCTGTCCTTTAGGTGTGGAAGGTGAGCTCCTTGCTCAACTTTTCCAATATCACTTATTGGTACGACTCTTAAGTTGTTTGTAGAATTAGATGATTCCAAAAAAAGACCTAGAAATCCATTTGTAGCACCTTTGTAAATTAATATACTTATAATGAAGTAATAGACATTACAAGAAGGGATTTGGAAACCACTAGACAATATCTATAGGAAACTTTTTCTGCTTTCATTTTTAGATGGAGGATGAAGGCCTCCCAAATTATTAACAAACCAATTGAGCCTGAAAAAATTGATATTGTCATTAAAAATTTGCTTCTTGTGTATCAAAAAAAATTGATCACACAGTATCTATCGAGCTTTAAAGCCTTGGTTATAATAGGCTCGTGCATCAAAGACATAATCAATATTGATTTAATAAGAGATGAAACTCAGACCTCATCATTCATATTTAAAAGGACTTCTCATTAAGGGAATCTCACCCATAAAGAGGGTGAGGTCACTACCAATTTGGCTTACAAGCTAATTTAGATAAAAAGGAGGTTGTTCACTGATTTGGGTAAAGTTCCACTGAGTTCCATTTACAAAGAATACCTAGATGGGGGAGCTATAAAGCCTGTGGGGCCAAGTCTTATCGCTAATCCTCTACCTAATAACTTTAGTATGGATGAAAGATGTGACTGCCACTAAGGGTTTGGCCATATGACAGATAATTGCAAGGCCCTTAGGTATAAAATTCAAGATCTTATTGATGCAAAAGAGCTCCTCCCCTATATTTTGCTACCTAACATTGGCTTAAACTCTCTCTCTCCTTAATCATATATCAATGCCATCTTGGTGGAATATGAAAAAGGATATTCAGTCCATTTGATCTATGTTGTTGTACCCTTAAGTAATTACCACTATTCTGGAGATGACCAACCTTCCACAGGAATGTCTACCTCCCCTAATTTCTCTGATTTGGATGACTTACCTTTCGTAGGAAAGTTTATCCAAAATTACTATTGTTGTGTCATAGACTTAAAGCACATGAGAGCTTAAATTAATGCAATCACTAGAAGTGGGAAAGTTTTACAAGCACTTGCTCCTCAACAACCAGTGCCTCAAACCAAGGGAACTCCTGAACCTAAAGAGGACCCCTTATTGAAGTAGTTAAAGAAAACTCAAGCAAATATCTCAATTTAAAGACTAATTATGTCATCATATCCTCATTGCCAAGCTCATTATGAGGTGTTGAACTAATGTCAAACACAAATTAATATTACTCTAGAAAATTTGGTGGCCTTCATTAAAAGTTTTGTAAAAGTCCTTTACTGATGATGAAATCCCACCTGGGGGGGACCTTACAATGAGGTTCTATACATCACTATTATTACCAGAGAGAATACTATTCTTATGGATCTTGTTGATAATGGGTTTACACTCAATGTATGCCCACTCAAAGTGCAAGTTACTTGGGTTTAGGAGCTACTAATTTTACCCCTTCTGATAAGATAGTATGAGCATATGATAACTCAAAGAGAGAAGTTTCAGGGGTGGCAACTCTGATAGTCACCATGGGGCTTACTACTTTCTAAGTCCCCTTTCAAATCATTGATGTGACTTCATGCTTCAACCTAGATTTTAGAAAGCCTTGGATGCATCAAGATAAAGTGGTACCCTCTACTTTGCATCAAAGGCTTAAGTTTCCATACAAGAGTGGGGTAGTTACCATCAAGGCTGATATGACTAGAAAATTTAAGGTCCTAAAAATATATCATATTATGTAAATCCAACCCGATTTATCACCATATCCTTTATTTAGCTTCTCATTTTTCTATCTCATTGAAGCTACTGAGAATATAAAAAAGGCAGCCACTCTTGATTTTGACACTTACTGTAACCCCATGATTGAAAACATCAAGAAGAACATGGCCTACTTTCCTAGGATGGGTCTAGGCAAGAATCAACATTGAATTAAGTCCTTTGATGAATACCCATCCTCCATTCTTCCTTTCGGTTTGGATTATTTCCCAACTAATGATGAAATTGAGGAGGAAAAGGCCACTGTGAGAGAGGGAGAGAAACTAGTATTCCTATGAGACCCTACTTCAGAACCTTAAATGGATACTTTATAAATAAAGGAGAGATAATTCCTTACTATGCTTTTTCTAAACCTTTGGTCTACCTTGTGACTGGTATCAAGATTCTTGGTTTTGAAGTTTTCTCTGATGTAAAGCTACTAGTTAAGGACTGTTAACCAATCTACTTTTTGACTGAGGACTATAAGGAGAATATGAAAGCTAGCCTTTTTAGCAAAATAGTTATTCTTTCAAAAAAGATGGAAAACACTAAGCTATCCACCTTGATCAAGCTTATCTAAGAGAAGCTCAACAACTGGTTTTTTAAAGCTAGCCTCGATTAACTAAATTTGATGGTGTCTGAACCTGAGTTTTAATCTGAGTCTTTTGATTCTGAGTCTAATGATGTTATTAGTCCACCTAGTTTCAACTATAAGTATGATGTAATTGTGGACCTTCATCCTATTCAGATCAATATATTAAAAAATTTTGTTGTTATGATCCCATCTCTTTATTTTCTTTTAATGTTCCAATTGATGAATTTGACCTCAATCAATTAGAAAAAGAGAATGATAAAATAAATTAAACAAAAGATGTAGTTAAAGAGCCCATTAATATAAGCACGCATGACATTCCTAAAAATACATTCATTGCATCTACATGTTCAAATAAGAATTCTATAGAGATATGATTAGAAAGTTCAAGGACTGTTTGCTTGAAAGTCCAGCGACATGACAAGCCTTGATCTGAGAATCATCGTTCATAAGATTACCACCTATCCAAATTACAAGCTAGTCAAAAAGAAACTCAGAAGCATGAAAGCGACATGGTCTCTCCATATCAAGGAAGAAGTGTCCAAATAATTGTATCACCAGTTCATTGAACAGACCAATTATCCATCCTGGCTAGCCAATATCATCCTAATACCTAAGAAAGATGAAAAAGTCACAATGTGTATGGATTACCATGATCTAAACAAGACATGTCCCAAAGATTATTTTTTTCTACCTCACATTGATTTACTAATAGGTGTATTAGTTGGCTCAAAAATGGTTTCTTTAACTGATATGGTCACTGGATACAATCAAATTCTAGTACATCCTCCTAAAAAAAGAGAAAATGGCATTCATCATTGAATAAGGTACCTATTCCTACATAGTGATGCCATTTGAACTAAAAAATACTGGAGCCACCTACCAATGGATAGCAACTATAATCTTTCATGACATGATGCACCAAGAAGTGGAAGTTTATATCGATGACATGGTCATCAAGGGCACTACTACTAAATAGCATCTACAAGCAATGGATAAGCTTTTCCTTAGACTTTGCTAGTACTACCTCAAACTCAACCCTGCTAAATTTATATTTGGAGCCTCATCCGGAGTGTTCCTTGGTCACATTGTCAGGAAGAAAGGAATTGAGATTGATCTTGCCAAATCCAAAGCAATTTTTGACATGCCAGCTTTTAAAATAGAAAATGAGATAAGGGGGTTGTTAGGCTGTTTCTAATACATCAGCCAGTTCATCCATCAATTAGCAGATATCTATGGTTTTATATTTGACCTGTTGAAAAAGAATTCCTCTGAATAATGGAATGAAAAGTGTCAAAAGCCTTTAAACAAATTAAGCAATTCCTTATAAATTCACCAGTTCTACAATCTCCTAGACTTAGCAACCCGTTGTTGCTCTATCTCATTGTCATTGAAGAAGCCATGGGAGATATGCTAGCACAAAATGCTCTTGATTCTCATAAGGAAAATGCCATCTATTACCTGAACAACAGAATGCTTACACATGAGATCAAGTAGATTTACATCAAAAAACTCTATCTAGCTTTTGTTTGGATGTGCGACACTACTTGGGGGCATACATCACACATGTCCTAAACAATAAGAGTCCTCTCAAGTGTCTTATGGACCTATCCTAGATAGTAAAATGGCAAGATGGATAGAAGTCCTGGTAGCCTTTGATCTCAAGTATGTGTAAAGAAAAGCTATCAAAGGAAGTGTCATTGTCGATCAACTGGCCACTGCCCCAATAGACGATCATTGGGAAGAACTTGTATTTCCTTATAAAGACATCTTATTCCTTCAATAAGAAACATGAAGCTTTTCTTTAATGGTGCAGCTAATAATAAGGGATATGGTGCTGGAATGGTGTTCCTTACACCTACCGGTGAAAACTTACCTCTGGTAATTAAATAGAATTTGAGGTAACAAATAATGAAGATGAATATGAAGCATTTGTTTCTAGTTTAGAAGAAACTATCCAGATTAGTATCAGAAACTTAGAATTGTATAGGGACTCTAACCTAATATTTTCTTAAGCATTGGGGAGATGAAAAATTAGAGAAGAGTGATTTGTTCCTTATCATAAGTGACTCGTAGAGTTGGCAGCTAACTTTGATGACTTATCTTTCCATTACCTATCAAGAATGCAGAACAGGTTTGGTGATGTACTAGCAACCCTTGCCTTAATGATTGAAATATGTAATGGGTTTCTTATCTATCCTATTTCCATAAGCATCAAACATGAACCAAGTTGTCAATCTCACTGCCTGAACATCCAAGAGGTTGAATTGGTACTAGGACATCTATAACTATCTTAAAAAAGGACTCTACCCTAATGAAGCCTCTAAGTAAAAAAGGTGGACTCTAAGACAACTGGCCAACAGTTACATCTCAAATGGAGATATTATTTATAAAAAAAACATGGAATGGAATTCATTTAAGGTGTGTTACTGAAGGTGAAGCCAACAGAATCATGGACATAGTTCATGAAGGAGAGGAAAGCACCCACATGAATGGATGGGAATTGCTACACAAAATTATTAACCAAGGTTATTATTGGCTTACCATGAATAGAAACTGTACACAATTTGCTTAGAAATGTCATAAGTGTTAGATCTACACCAAGCTTCAGAAGTTTCCTTTTTCACCACTTAATCTAATCATAACTCCTTGGGCCTTTGCCATGTGGGGTATTGATGTCATTGGTAAAATCACATGAAAGTCTTCTGCTAGCCATGAATACATTCTGGAGGCCATTAACTACATCACAAAATGGTGGAAGCTACTCCCTATTAAGTGTTTAACTCAAAAAGGGTTAACTAGTTCATCAAAACAAACATCATCTCAAGGTATGTTATTCCCTTTGAGATTATCTCATATACTGGTTCTCACTTCCAGAAAGAAGTAGTTGTCCTCTTGAAAAAGGAAAAGATTCAACACCACTTCTCTTCTCCTTATTGACTATAAACTAATGAGGAAGTTGAGGCCACTAATAATACACTCATGAACATCCTCCAGAAGATGATTGGCAATCATAATTGTTGGCATTTTTACTTGCTAAGCGCCCTCTTTAGGCATATAACTTCATTCAAATCAGCTACCAAATCTACTCCTTACTTTTTTATCTATAAAATGGAAGCAGTCGTGCTCGTAGAACTAGAAATCAAATCGGCAAGGGTTCTCCAAGAGGCTTAGATTTCTGAAATGGATTGGTTGCATGCCTACTTTGATCAACTTAACATGATCAATAAGAAAAGGTTAGACGCCCACCATCATACTTAGAATTACCAATTGAGGCTAGCCAAACATTTCAACAAGAGAGTAAAGGGTCACAAACTCTAAAAAGGTGATATTGTCATAAAAGAAACCGTGCTACTTATATAATACCATCGAGGAAAGTTCATACCTCTTTGGAGTGGCTAATTTATCATTAAAAAATCATGTCAGACGGAGGTGTCATATTGATGGACATTGATGGCAATGAGTTCAGTCACCCAAGCAACCTTGACTAGCTTAAAAAGTACTACATATAGTGTTCTTATTGAATGAGCATGCATCAGGCATCACATTTCTATAACAAGAATTGCGTTGACCTGATTCTCTAAAAACTACCATGTACTTCATTTTTCAAAATATATTATAAGGAGATATATAGGCAGCCTTCACAGGCATGGTCCAAAGCATTCAATAAAATTCAAATTTCATCTTATATGGGCTCTTTAACATTTCATGCAAAAATCCTGATGAAATCCGCTAAGCTAAAAACCCAAGTGGGTGGCTTAGGCAAAAGTTAGAGTATAGCCTACTAGACTCAAAAAAAAAAAAAAAAAAAGGCAATCAAATCAACAATAAAGGCAACTCGCTAGATTGAAAACATGAAATTGCAGTCTAGGAAAAAATAAGAGCTTAATAAAATGCATTTTATTGAGGCCTTATTCATCTTTTAGCACATCCAAAATAAAATATACGAGACAGAAAACAAAAACTAACCAAAGTTTTATCTTTTTAAAGTACTAGTCTAAGCTCAGACTCACTCCTTAACTCAATCAAAATAGCATAATGCTTTGTTTTCACTTTGTGCCAACATGCCTCGATCCACCAATCTATATACTCTGGAAGCTTACTAGAGTCATCACTTAGAATCATTATTGCCCTGTTGAAATCTCGAACCCAACCTTTAAGGACAGCTTTAGCCATATTAGCATTCATTATGGAAGTCTTAAAAAGAGGACCATCTGGGGGCACATCCTGATCATGTCCCATTTGTCAAAGGACCCTAGTAGCTTGATACCATATCACTTCTTTCAAAACCAAGCAAATACACATTTTTGAGTCCCTAACTCTGTAGCATGAAGTGCTTGATCCTATACCAATCGGGTCTCCAAAGCAAGTCAAAAGGACTCAACTCAATCAACCAACTAATCCAATCTCTTTTTGTAGCAAAATGGATGGTAATAGTCCTAATGCAATACCATGATACGGTGTAATCCTTTTGTACGGGAGCTCAAACAATCTTGAGATGGTCTCTTAACTAAATCTGAAAAATAAAGCATAAAGGTTAGAATGGTCTCATATATATCTAAATATAATCAATATAACAGAAATTTAAGTACCTGGAGTAGAATGTGACTAATGGTCAAAGCCTCTCTTGATTTGCAATAACGACCAAAACCCATCATTGATTTAGCCAAAATCATACTAGCTATATAATTCCCTTCACCCATCTATGGTATCAGGTCGGCCACCCTCGCATCACCCCTTACAATTGGGCCCATAAAAATATAACTAGATTTCTAACCAAATGTGTAAGCTTAAAGCCTTCTAGCTGACTAAACTAGATCATCTGAATAATCCTAAAACATGTCATCCATAGCAGGCAGGTTTACAAAGTCATCCTTCACCATGCTAAAAGCTATCTCTATAGTCAAATCCAAAAGCCTCTTCAAAGAGTTAAAATAGCCAACCCTCTAAATTGGAAAAGCCATATCAGCCTCGAGGTCAGTTCCTAGCAAAATAGAAAACTCCTCAAAAGTCGGACACATCTTGTCCATGTAAGCTCCAAATCAGAAAACATGGTTAACTTGATCCCAAAACCTGATGTAAGCATTCAAAAAATTCCTGCCAATTTTAATGCCCTTTAGCATCGAAAAATCACTCATACCATACTTCCTGAGGTTGATTTGGCTCCCACAAGTTAATTTTTTGCACAATCCATGCATCATATGACTGATATGTGGTTCCATTTATAGGAAAAGAACATTTTGAAACTAAGTATTCTGTAAAACTAAATATTTCACATGGTTTTCTAAATAAAAATAATTTTTCTTATGGTCATATATAGTGGCACAAAATTTGAGGCAAAAATAGAGTTCAGATGGCCAAACAAGCACACTAGGTTGCTGGCGCAAACGGGCAAGGCTATCAGTGCACATGCCAAGAGCCTGGCACATGCACCAAGTGACGCATGCACCAAGTGATGCATGCACCAGGAGCTAGGTGTGTATGCCAATGCTGAGGCACTTGCTTCAATCCACGCATCGTCCTGGTCCATCATGACACCAATTTGATTTGATCGGATTCCATTATTTTGTGGATTTTGTCCTAAAATACTTTCAAAAAATTCAATACTTGAAACAAAATTATTTTTTTAAATGGAAACTGAGACTAAAAATGAAAATTTTCATAAATCCATAATATGTTTCAAAAAATACAAACATGTTTTTACAAATAAAAAATATCCACAATGGGACCTCACTAAGTTTAAAATGCATACATCCAATGCATCAATCATCCTCCTCCGATGTCTCCTCATCATCAGTTGTTGTACCAATATATCCACCATGAGAAACACGCTTTCTAACAATGTGTGACTCTGTCTAGCTCTCAGCTATACTCAAGGTAGACAATGTAGTACTTAGAGAAAGTAGAATCTGAATATGAGCATCATATCCCTAGCCATATATCTCAGTAGGGACTTGCATGAAAGTAAATATCAGAATGTTAAAAAGCAAAATCATGAAAGAAAATCCAAAAGCTCACCGTCGGCGGAAAGGTCCTTGGATCAAATCCTACCATGCAGGTGAGTGCTCAGTACTGACAATGTGGTACATCATCACACCATCCACCCCGACATAAGAGACATGATTAGAGAAAGAAGGGAAAAAATCCTTAGGCTGAATCGAGCTGGAAGGCATAGAAGGTATAAAAGTACCCATCCCTAAAGAAACTAAGTTAGTACTAGGCATATCTTAGCAAAGGACCATCAAGTCTGGCCACAGGATCTACATCTTATAGTAGCAGCAGTAGAAACCACTAGAACATGGCCTAGTCCTAATGAAAGTGAAGGCCTACCAATCATCAATCGAGTGGCAATGAAATCTGAGTAAGAGCCAAGAATAATGAACTCCCTCTAAAGCTTTCTGACTCTCCAAAAAATCATAGTAGATCGCCTCTATAGGATTCCTCATAATGGTGGGAGGATCAGCTGGTATTTCCACTATTGAGGTTGTCTGTGCCACAACTCGTTAATCCGAGTAGAACTCCATGGTATTTGAGGAGCCTAAAATAATCTTCCTATCTATAGCAGAGAGATCCAAGGCGAAAGGTCAAATATCTTCAAAGACACCAAAATTTAAAGGTTCCATACTACCTGGGAGAGAATCAGTTGTCGGACATCTTTGACAAATAAAAGGTGAAGCAATTCAGAGCACACCGCAGTAATTATAGCCATAATATATTTGTACTAAGAAAAAGAAAAGTTAGTCTAGGGTCCGAACCAAGACTCCTAATCCTATATCCTTCCCATTGAGAGTAGGATTTGATCCCTAGTAATGGTCCTAAGGCAAGAGCGGGAATGTTGGCAAAGACCTAAAGCTGCAAAAGACAAGGCAAATCAACAAGGTCTAGTAATAATGCTTAAGTAAAGTTAGAAAAAGAAGAAAAAAGAAACTGACCTCCTAAACAATCATGGTCATATGAATGCCTATCCCATCGCTCTTTGATAGCTTACCCATTGCCATGTAATCTATAGCCAGCACAGCACCAGCTCAATCATACTAGCCAAGAAAATCCAAATCTACCAGCGATGCTATCATTTTCAGTTCAATATGGTGCTTCTCATTATTTAGAAAAGGGTAAAAAAGATGATCAATAGACACATTCTAGCACTCTAATCAATAGAGTAGGAGATCAAGCCCATCCCCTTCTACAAGTCAAGCAACCAAGATCTGGAAACCGTCCCCCTAGTATTGCAAGGTGGCTCCGCCCTGAGAAGATTAACTAGAGAATGAATGGGTGCCACACGATCATCAAACACAATATGCTCGGAGCCAAAATGCATGTCAGTAAAATAAGAGCACTCAAGAAGGGTTAAATTCATCTCCCTAATAAGTAAATGGAACGTACTAGTGGTCTACCACCACCTCTTAGACAATGAAAAAACAAGGTTCTTATCAGGTGAATAGTTAATATCCAGTCTCATTCAACTAGACATATTAGTCGGTGCAATACGAGTACGCACATCTGGGAAGCGATTCAAAAAATCTAGTACCTTGGACAACTTAGACCTATCACCCCTTAGATTGTGATGGGCAACCTACAAGTAAAATCTTTATCATTTCTATTTCTTAATTTTATTATTGCTTAAGAAAAATGGAGTGCATGAAAAATAATGAGCGAAAAAATAGACTGCATGGAAAAATAATGAGCAGAAAAATAAAGTGCATGAAAAAATAATGAATGAAAAAATAGAGTTCATGAAAAAATAAAGAGCAAAAAAAGAGTGCATGGAATGAAAAATAAAAAAAAAAAAGATCAGAAAAATAAATACCACTGGGTAGCCATGCTAGCTACAATGCTCCTTCCTATTCCACAAGAGATCAAAATTTGGAATGATTAAAGGATCGATCTCTACCATTGAAGGAAGACCACCACTAAAGAATAAACCAGCAATATCGATAGAATATATGTCATCAAGACTGAAAGGATCGATAATCATCTCAGTCATTGCCGCACCCAACTTGGCCGCTAACTCCCCAAACAACTCCTCCTAAGTATCACTAGCTGGTATCATTCAAAAAATATTTGGCTAGACTATTTGTTAAAAGAGAAAGAATCAAGAAAGAGAAAGAAGATGTGAAGAATGTCTTCCCTCTCAAGCCCTTTTATAAGCAAACTCCAAGGTCCAATAGCATTAATTCATTCATTCTTATCAGATCTGCCTTTACTCAAAACAAATCTGCTAAGGGGCATAAGTGTGAACCCATATTTTTACACAATAAAATATGTCCCATCAATACTAGCCCATAGACATAAACCATACTCAAATCTGACATCAAATAGACCTAAAGTGTTTGAATAACTGAACCGAATTAGACTTGACCAGAACTATGAACCAGGCGTGCGAGACATGGGCCTAGTACACACACTAAGTGCCCTGTTCACACGCCAAGGTCCTAGCACACACACCAATTGTCTGGCGTGCAGGCCTAATTTTCTAATGATCCTAACTCACTTTCTCTATAAATTTGATCCCCTAGGTAACCTTTTATGTAGACTTTTTGACTCTAAACATTTGCAAAAATACTTACTAAAATTCTAAACACCCGAACCTCTATCGAATTCACTTTCTGAACAATCCTGTTTGAGCATAAAGGAGACCTGATCTAGCCTAATCAAGCCCTATGAAGCTCCCATGCCATGTCCAAGAAAGGAAAAGGTAGTATTCCATATATCCTTTTTTCTATTTTCGAATTAATTCAAAACCCTAAAATCTAACTTAGGTAATTCGAACATTCAAAATCTTTTTCTTTAATCTAAAATTGAATTAATTAAAACCTATTTGGTTAATCTATTAAAATTAAAATGGATTAGCTTCAGAACACATACCAACCAACCCACTTTATCAAAATAATCCCAACCCTTCACGAGAAGGGAGAACGGTGTGGGTTTGATTCCCATTCCATGGAATATGTCAGTAAGCCAGTTCAAGAATTCAACTCCAAAATAGTTTTCTTTTTCTTTTTATTCCTATTCCTATTTTCTTTCTTATTTATTTTATTTGTATTTTATTATTATATTATTTCTGTTTACTATTATTATTTTTGTATATCTATTATTATTAAGGAATGTGTGTGCTCCCTACGCCCTATGGCTAGAGGAGGGATCCCCTTTTTGTTTCTGTTATTTGATATGTAATCTTATTTTATTATTATTTTCCTTTTATTATGTTGTTGTTAAGGATGTGTGCCTTTCCGAGTATCCATTTTGGACAAGAGGAATGAGCCTTATGTATTTTTATTTGCTTTTCATTTATCACTTTTGTTATAGCTTCTACCATTTCATCATATAACATGTTTATGCATCATTTTAAATGCCTTATTTTGTTCATGCACCATGTTAATATGTCATGCATACATCAAAACCTTTTTTAACAAAAACCATATGACTTTTTAGGCAAAAATTATGTAGAAAATGAACTAATTTTCTACAAAATCAATTTTCGTATCAATCACAAAGCTCCTGAATCCATCTTTTAGTTCGAAGCTCGCCTTTTCTAAAATTTGGAAAAATCATATTTTTATGGAGTTAAATAGTTTCTTAATCACCTTGAAAAATGATTTTCTAATGAATTAAGTAGCGACTCACACACACAATGCACTAAATGGACTCATAAGGAGACCATCTAAAGTGGGAATCTGTTCCACCAATGCCATGTGCAATCTGACCCCTTGTGGTTGACTTCTTCTAGTGAGAGACTTGAGGTGCACTGGCAACTTGACAGGTGGGGCCTCACACTAGCAATGGTAAAAAAGTAATAGATGATGATCATATTAGGGTAGAGGTTATTGATGCCTTAGTGGATGGAAGTAAGAAAGGCAAGAAGGAAAGTGTCTTGCCAATAAAAGATGATGAATTCAAGGTGGATCTCAAGAAGTTACCATTTACACAAAGTTTTATTAGTTAGAATCTGGTTAAGCAATTTAGAAGACTTCTCAACTATCTTAAAGATATAACTATCATTTTTCTATTCATGGGTGCTATAGTACATACTTTTATGGGGTAAGTTTTTTAAAGATATGATCAACCATAAGGGTAAGATTGAAGAGTATGGGTTAGCTTCTCTTGTCAAAGAGTATATGTCTC
The DNA here is from genome assembly GCA_948294925.1 of Codiaeum variegatum. NCBI lineage: Eukaryota > Viridiplantae > Streptophyta > Magnoliopsida > Malpighiales > Euphorbiaceae > Codiaeum > Codiaeum variegatum. Next base: position 2,791 of record CAOJBK012737325.1, on the reverse strand, counting down.
TTTATTTTAAGTCTCCTCTAAAGCAAAAGGATCCTACTTGCTTTATTATCTCGTGTGTAATAGGAGGTATGCATTTCGATAAGGCTTTGTGTGATATTGGTGTTAGAGTAAGTTTAATGCCTTATTCTATCTATAAGAGACTAGACTTTAGAGAACTTAAGCCTACCAATATGATTCTTTCAATGGCTAACAAGTCCATCACTTATCCAGTGGGTATCCTCGAGAATGTGCCAACCAAGGTGGAGAAGTTTTTCATTCCTATCGAATTTGTTGTTTTAGAAATGGAAGAGGACTTAAAGGTGCCAATTTTAATTTAATGGTCATTCTTGTTGACTTTTAGTGCTATAATTATCATGAAGAATGTTAAGTTCACACTATAAGTGAATGATGAGTGTTTGGAGTTCGGTGTCTTTAAAATGATGAAGTCTACACTAGTGGAAGTAGCAAGTTGGGTTGATTATATAGATATCGTTGATGAGTGTTTCAATGATGTTAAATATGACTACCTTTAGGAAGATCCTACTACACCATACATAATGCCAGAGGTAAATGACATGTTATTACAAGTAACTACTAGTCCAATAAGGTAATTGACAAAGCAAGGCCAGTCTCTCTCACCACACCATGAATGGCAAGGCAAGGTATAGTTAAGTTATAAACCTTAAATTTAGCATTGTAAGTGTTTCTTTTATTTTTATTTCTTTTCTTTTATTCTTAGCTTTATAAATTTTTGTTTATTTGGTTTGATTTTGTTTCATCTATCAAAAAAAAAAATAATATTTTGGCCTTTGCATGGTCACGAGTCATGCCCATAGGTGCCGACTCATGACAAAGGCTAAGGGTGTCGAGTCTTGCCCTATGATGCTGACTCTTAACCCCCTAAACCCATTTTTTGCATTTATTTTCTATTTTTCAATCTTTTGTGTGTTACATTTGATTTATTTCATTTAATATTTCTTTCCTAGATGTTTTTCATTCTTTTAAGTCTTTATTTCTTTCCATTTTAGTCAATTTATTTTCAAAATAAGAATAATTTTTCAAAACCCAATTGAGTAGTCTTGACTCTTCCCAAGAAAGGTCATGACCTTTCACTTCATTCTTACACCCTAGTCTATAAATAGCACCTAAACCATTTCCTTTTTAGAAAATCAAATCCCTCAAGTTCATAAACACATATTTTCAAAGTATTCCCTCATCTATTTTCAAAATCTTTCATTAAGTTTCCATTTTCAAAAGCTTGTTCTTCTTCTTATTTTTTAAGAACCCATTTCCATTTTTTTTTCATTCTTTACACTCTCTTTTTAACTCTAAATTGGTAAGTCTGAAGGTTCAACCTCTTTAAGACCTCAAGATGAACAAGAGTTTGAGGACTTAGCACCACAATACCATGCAAATTTTCCTATCTACACTCATGAGGAAGGTGCAATGTACACTTACATAAGTTCTAAGTATGTAAATGCTTGTAAGTATTTTCCTACTTCTCTTATTAGAAGTGTTAGTATGGAGGATTATTTTAATCAAATGATTAATGCTTTTGGTCGTATGAAATTTTTATCCATGGAGGAACATTATTATTGTGAATGGGTCACTGTTTTTTACACAACTTTAGATGTTAACCCAAATGATTCCTAAATTTTAGAGTTTTGTATGCTAAGACAAAAGCACTAACTCACCTATAGTTTCATGCATAGGGCTTTTGATTTTAAAAGGAGGGTTTGTGTGACCCTCCTAAAACTTTCAAAATCAATGAGTTTTTTACTTTCATAATAGATTTAAAAACATCCTTTGAGGCTAAGAAAGGTAAGGCTAAGTTGATAAAAGACTTAAGGTTTTGGTTATTGCATGAGGTTCTTGCATGAGCCATTTTTTATAAGTAAAAAATCAATAGGGTTTTGGTCAATAGTTGTTTTTTATGTGGTATATATATACTAAGAACAAATTTGTTGGACTTATTAGATTTTCAACCAAATCTTAACATGTGTTTCTAAGAATGATGGACTTTTAACTTATAGGCATGTTATTACCATCATTGCTAAGTTTTTCATCTTAACCAGTTTAACCATGTTGTTAAGTGCCCCTCTTTTACAAAGCAAGCATTTACAAGAGTTGAGGTAGTGGACAACAATTTTCTCCCAATCTTGGCACATAATAAGACATGTTGGAGAGACCTAGCCAAAGGAGATGATGATAATGAAGAGAAGGATGAGGAACAGCCTCAACATAAGGAGGCACAAGCCAATGCACCTTTATGACTTTGAATGAGACTAGTGGGGTTTGCATCTCATCAAGAAGGGATGAAAGCATTTTAGAGCACCTTTTGGAGAACCAAAGTATATGCAATGCCAATTAGAAGATATGGGAACATGGAATGGGCAAATGGACTGCCTATAATACAAGATAGAGTATAAGTTAAACCAATACTTTAGGAAGTGCACCTACGCCATCCAGTCTCCACCACCAAAAAATTGAGGGAGTGCTTCTATGCTTTCATTTACTTTATGTAATTTGGGATTCACATTAAGGGCAATGTGAACTTTAAGTATGGGTATGGTATAGTAGTAAATTTTTACTTTACATATCTTTTGTGTGTTTATTTTTGTATGCTTTTATGTAGTTAGTGTAGTTTTGCCTTTTAAATCAATTTTCAAAACTTTTATGTTCATTACTTATCTTCTCCATAGTCAATAGTAGTCTTTTTGCTTAGGTTTACTTTAGTCTAGTTAGGAGTTACTTTATTAATAATTTGATGAATAACTTTTGATGCTCAATTGGTAGAATCTTTAAGCCTTTT
>CAOJBK012737216.1:0-11621 GCA_948294925.1 Codiaeum variegatum | reverse complement strand
CAACTTCATTTACCAATTTTATGAAAAACACAATGATACAAAGCATGCAGAAGAAATGTATCAAATACCTTTCTCCTTTTCTTTATTGATCTCCTTAAATCTGAAGCATCTAGCTATCTCACACTAAGCTTGAGCAAGCTTCACTTTGATGTAAGACTTGATCCTTGAACTCTCTAGGTTGCCTTTTAGCTTAGGTTCAAGTCTCAACTCCAAGTTTAGGAATAAGTGAGCGTGTTAAATTCTTGGACTTCCTTAGCAAAGATAAATTCCTAAAACTATAAGTTAGAAACCCTTAGAACACTTTAAAGTTCTCAACTTCAAGTTCTGGAAAATTTTTCTACTCTTAACTTAATATGTTAGGCAAAACAATTTTACCTTTTATATATAGAGCAATTCCACTAATTAGATGAGTCACTAATCACCTCTAGTAAGTGGGACATTTGTCATGACTTAGTGAATTGCATGAAAACAGATATCTTGACAAAGCCTAAATGGAGAGTGAGTTGGGATCATATTTCAAATTAGTGGAAAATTTCTGCACCATTAGTTATCATATAACTAATTACTTTGCTTAAGTACATAGCCCAATTTTAATTTAATCCTTCATATTTTATATCTCATACAAAATGGACTAAATTAAAATACACTCCTTTGAAACGAACTTCAAGATATGCTAGCATCTTTGTGAATTTAATCACAAGTTCAATTCAATTATAATTAATGGTTAATTGAACATTACAATTGAATATTAATTATAATATCTTTACACAATGCTTACCTAATACTTTTTGATGTGTGACTCACTAGGTTTATTTCCTAAATAGCAACGAGATGGGAAAACTCTTTTCCTTTATCTATGTATAGAATCCCACCTAATACATAGTCTAGTAAGTCATGACTGATGTCTAGCATAACATATCACGACTACCTAAATAGGAATGAATATTGACGACCAAGTTAATGAACATTTAAGCATGAACCAATGATTATAATTACCATGCACTCAACTCCTTTCATTATGGATTCCCAATCTTAGCTAGAGTTATGGATTCTTCAAACTCTATGTGCTTCAATCATATGACGGCTTCTAACTTCTAGTCCTCGGTATTCTCGATTCCTACTAGAAACACTTTCTAATGAATCTTTTCCACCTTAGCCAGGGATTTCATATTGAGGAGAACTAGAAGTCATAGGATCCTTACTTTTTACCTAGGTTAATGAATTCTTTCTTGGAGAACATTCATCTCAACATATCATTAAGTATAGCCACCAGATGCCATATACCCTCATGTGGGTAGCAAAAGTATGTAAGCAGTAGCAAACTACACCCACCAATATATTAGATAAATTCCACCTTAAGTCGAAGGAATATATGCACAACTATGACCTATGTGATTAAATATTAAGTGTGGTAAAACCTATGTATTCATCGTCTAACATCACCTGTTCAACTTACTCATCACATGTGAGTCCACATGTTGTCACAACATCACATGCCTATGGCTTGAGACTCACTATCTTTATTACCATAAGTATCGTATACTTACAATGGATGATAACAACGATGATGATCTTCCGATTTATCGATGTCCCAATCGATAATTCTATAACCATGAACTTGTTTTATAGCATTATGATAATAAGAACCTGTCACTCATATTCTTAACTCCTTAAGAATAGATTCTGATACAAAATGCTAATGGAACATATATAAATTATAATTGAATGTGGGATTCATTTAAACAAATTATATATTTTATTGCCATTGGGATTCAATTATTACATTTACAATGAGCTTTACAACATACAAGTCTAATAAGTAGTGCCTTAGTTTATGGCACTCCAAAACAAAAGCTAGGAAAAGCTTATTGATGTAATTATATTTGAGTTCATTCACAAGAATTCTCTTGCTCAAATAATAGATGGCATTTCTTTATGGGAATTTAGAGCATTATATGCTAGCATAGAACCCATGGCTTTTTCACTGACTAAGAGTTAGAGTAACAGTGGTGTACCGGGTCTTGGTAGCTATAGAACTGATGGGTTAAGAAGGTATTGCTTATTTTTTTGAAGGCTTCTTAATAATGTTCAGTCCACTACTTAGAAGAATTCTTTTCAACAAATCGAATATAGGACCACAAGTGTCTATTAGTTAATGAATGAACCAACTGATGTATTGGACGCGACCCAAGAACCCCCTTCTCTCCTTTTCTATTTTAGGAGGTGGTATGTCGAGGATTTCTTTAGACTTGGCAGATTTGATCTTAATTCCTTTCTTGCTAACCATATGACCAAGGAACACTCCAGATAAGATTCCAAATATACATTTAGTAAGGTTGAGTTTATGATTGTATTGGCGAAGTCTAAGGAAGAACTTTTCCAGTTCTTGCAAGTGTTGTTCGATAGTGGTTCCTTTAACTACCATGTCATCAACTTATACCTCCATTCTTGGAGCATCATGTCATGGAAGATAGTAGTGGCCATTCTCTGGTAAGTGGCTCCACCATTCTTTATCCCAAAAGGCATCACTATATAGTAATAAATACCATATTCCATAATGAAAGCCATTTTTTCTTTGTCAGGAGTGTGTACCAAAATCTTATTATATCTGACCACTAGATTTATGGCTAATGCATCGACCAATAGATCAATTTGGGGAAGAGGAAAGTCATCGTTAGGATAGGCCCTATTTAGACTATGATAGTTTGCACGCATTCTGACTTTTCCATCTTTGTTTAGTACTAGAACGATATTGGCCAACCAAGATGGGTAGTTAATTAGTTCTATGAACCGATGAGATAATTACTTAGACACTTCTTCCTTGGTCAGAAGGAGCCATGCCGCTTTCTTTCACCTGCATTTTTATTTAACGAGCTTACATTTTAGATAGGTAGGAATCTTATAGACAATGATGCTCGAATCAAGGCCGGTCATGTCACTAGGCTTCTGGGCGAAGCAGTCTTCAAACTTTCTAATCATCTCTTCAGTAGAATTCTTGTTTGAACATGAATATGTAATGAATGTATTTTAAGAAATGTCATGCGTGCCAATGTTAATGGGCTCTTTAACTGCATCTTTTATTTTATTAATCTTATTTTTCTCTTTTTGTGATTGATTAAGGTCAGATTCATTAGTTGGAACATCAAAAGAAAATAAGAAGATAGGGTCATAACAAAAAAATTGGTTCACTTTATTGATCTGTACAAGGGAAAGGCCCATAGTTACATCATATTTAAAGTTGAAACTAGGTGGACTAGTTACAGAATCAGACTTAGACTCAAGTTTACGTTCAAACTCAGTCACATCTGGTCGAGGGAGACTAGCTTCAAAAGACTAGTTGTTGAACTTCTTCTGGACTAGCTTGATCAATGTGGACAGGTCAGTATTTTCCTCATTGTAAAAAAGAATAGCTATTTTGCCAAAGAGGCTAGCTTCCATATTCTCCTCATAATCCTCAGTCATAAAATATACCGATTGACAGTCTTCAAACAAAAACTTTACATCAGAAAAGTCTTCAAAACCATGAATCTTGACACCAGTCACAGGGCATAACCAAGGTTTAGGAAAAGCACAGTAAGGAATTGTCTCTCCTTCTTTCACGAAGTATCCATTTAAATTCTTGCAGTAGGGCCTCATGAGATAATTATGATCTCTCCCTTTCTAGGTAATGGCAAACCATTCTCTTACCTTTGCCTTTTCCTCTTTAATTTCATCATTAGTCGGGTGATAACCCAAACTAAAAGGCATAGAGGAGGATGGGTATTCATTGAAGGATTTCATTCCTTATTAGTTCTTTCCCAAACCCATCCCGAGGAAGTAGGCCATATGCTTCATAATGTTGCCAATCATGCGAGTATAGTAAGGGTCAAAATCCAAAATGATTGCCTCTTTTACATTCTTAGAAGCTTTGATGGACTGGATGAATGAGAAACCAGATAAAGGATATGCTAAAAACTCAGGTTAAATTTCCAAAATAGGAATTGTGTTTGGGACTTCAGATTTTCTCATCATATCAACCTTGGTGGTGACCATTCCATTCTTAAATGGGAACTTAACCTTTTGATTTAAAGTGGAGGGCACTGCCTTAGCTTGATGAATCCAAGGCCTTCCCAAAATTAGGTTGAATCATAAAGACATATTAATGATTTGGAAGGGAACTTGGAAAGTAGTAGGGCCTATGGTGACTATCAAAGTTTCCACCCCCAAAACTTCTCTTTTAGAGTTGTCATAGGCCTTCACTATCTAGTACGAAGGAGTAAAGTCAATAGCCTCTAAACCCAAATAGCTTGCCACCTTAAGTGGGTATACAGTCAGAGTATACTCATTATCAATGAGAGCCATAAGAATGGTCTTATCTCTTATGATTGCAGTGATGTAAAGAGCATCATTGTAGGTCCCTCTAGATGGAGTTTCATCATAAATAAAGGAGATGGATGCCCTATTTACATAACTTATAATGAAGGCCACCAAAGTATCTAGAGTAAGGTCGATTGGTGCTTGAAATTGATTCAAAACCTTGAAAAGAGATTAGCAATGAGGGTATGATGACATGATCAGGCTCTAAATCAAGATATTTGCTTGAGTTTTCTTAAGCTACTTTAAAAAGGGGTCCTTTTCAGGTTCAGGAGCACCCTTGGATTAAGCCACTAGTTGGATTGCTTGTAGTGGGATAATAGATGCTTGAGTAATCCTCCCACTTATGGTGATTGCATCGATTTTAGCTCTCATATTTCTCATGTCTATGACATAGCAGTGGTCTTCTTGGATAGACTTCTAAAGGAAGGTAGGTAATTCATAGTAGAAGAGTAATTAAGGGATGTAGACTTCCTTAAAGAAGGTAACACATCTTTAGAATAGTGGTAATTACTCAGGGGCATGGCAACACATATCAAAAGAACTAAATCTCCCTCTTTAAATTCCACTAGGATGGCATTGATATTATGATCAATGAGAGGGTTTGAGAAAATGTTAGGTAGAAGAGTAGGGAGGAGAAGCTCTTTTGCATCAATCAAATCTTGAATTTTATATCTGAGGGCCTTACAATTGTCTGTCTTGTAGCTAGACCCTTAGTGGTAGTCACACCTCTCATTCATGTTAAAGTTTTTAGGGGTTGGATTAGTGGTGGGCTTTGGCTCCAGAGGTGTAATGGCTCCTTCATCTAAGCATTTCTTATAAATATAACTCAGAGGAACCCCACCCAAGTCTATGAATTTCCTTCTTTTTAACTGTATCAGCTTACAGGCCAAAGTGGCATTGACTTCACCCTCTTTTTGAGCGAAACTCCCTTGATGAGGGATCTTTTTAAATCCAGAAGACAAGATCTGAGTTTCATCCTTAATATAACCAGCATTGATTCGGTCTTCGATGCGTGAGCCAATTATAACCAAAGCCTTAAAGCTTGGTACGTACTGTGTGATCAATCGACCTCTATACATAAAAAGCAAATTCTTAACAACAATGTCAATCTTTTCAGATTTGGTTGGTCTGTTGACCATTTGGGAGGCTTTCTTCCTCCATCTAGAAATAAAAGCATAAAATGTTTCTTTGGGAAATTACCTAGCGATTTCCAAATCCCTTCTTATATTGTATATTTCCTCATCATAAGTGTACTCTTTTACAAAAGCATTACAAATGTATTCCCAGGTCTATTTTTGGGAATCATATAACTCTACAAACCACTTAAGAACCACACTAGAAAGTGACTATTGAAACAGCTGAGCAAGAAGCTCACTTTCCACACTAAAGGATGGAGTTCACCATCATAGATCTTTAGATGTATTGTAAGACAGGTAGTGCTATCAAATTTCTCAAAGACTAACATTAGAAACTTGGGAGGTAGTCTTACATTGAGGAATAGGTTGAGGGACTTGATATCAATCACATAATCCCTCTTCTTAATAGTGCTCAAAGTCTTTTAAATTTCCTCATATTTTTCCATCATGACTTTCAACAAAGGGTTGTCTTAGGTCCCTATTTTGTATGAAATTTTATATATTTTTCCTTTAAATTTAAGTGTATTTTTACCCAAAAATTAAGTTTAATGTGTTTGTTAAGTGTATTTTAGATAAATTCAGAAAATTATGAAGAATACAAAGTTATTTAATCAAAAGACGGAGTTCCTGAACAAGTAGAGATACTTGGAGTAAGATTTGAAGAGAATTTCTTATGCACAGGCCATACGTATCACATTATAAGGTCATGCCAGTCTTTGTACTAAATTAACTTGAGAATCTAAAAAATTTCACTTCTACTTGAGCCGTACGGGATGCATAGCAGGTCGTGCGCTCCCCCATGCCATTCTCTGAATGAAAGTGCTTCAAGGGTAAATTAAATCAAAGCAGCTGCACGGGGCATGATTTGTGTCTCATACCTCATGTGCGATTAGTTTTGGGCTATGCATGAGGAGTTTTGTGCTAAGATAGTTTTTGAATCAGAGTTGGAATCAAAGTTGTAGGGTCACAAACTCCTATTCTTTAATTGATTTCCATTTTTGGATTTAGGGGCCAACCATCATTTTTTGCCGATTTTGAGTCTTTTCACATCCATACGACTTATTTTTCTCTATTTAAACAATGTTACTAAAGAGAACAAGAACACAACATAAACAGCACGCATCAAGAAGGTCATTCTAAACAAGTTTTTGAGAGAGAATTAGTTTAGAATTGCTATTTAAATTTTGTTTCTTCTATTTTTCATTGTTTTCTTTAGTTTTTCATTAGTTTAGTTCTTGTTAAAGATTGAAGTTGAATTTCTCCAAGGAGATTGAGGTTTTTTTTTTAACTTTTTAATTGAGATTTATTCTTAACTTAATTACTTTAATTCTGGGTTTTCTTTATGTTAAGGGTATTAACCATAATTTCTTTTAGAATTATTGTGAATTTGTTGAATCAATCATGAAATAAATTCATTTTTCTCTAGAGATTGCAGCATGAAATAGTCTTGATATGATCAATAATTTCATTATTAAGTTTAACTTTTTCTCGATTGAATTGATTTAACGATTATAAACAATTGCTTGATCACCAATTAGTTTAAGTTAGGGTTTGGATGATGGAGCAAGAGTGGAAGTCTAAACCTGAAACTATTCAATTGAGATTCTAAAATGAATTGGGTTCATAACTTTTAGTCTTAAATCCTTTTATTAATGCATATTTTCTATAGAATACATCTATAAATGCGATAGCTAGGTTAGGATAAGCTCTAGTTGAATGATTGTGTTAAACATTGTATTGTTAAACCTAAGTAATAGAATTAATAGTTTAAAATCATAAAGGATAGACTATGGATTGTTAATTTCTCTAGACTCGATCATATCATTGTATACTCATAGTCATTATTTGCTTGCTTTTTAATTTAATTATTTATTTACTTTTTAATCAAAATTCGGATCTCTTTTACTTTTACTTGAGCTTTAAGAAACAAATTAATAAAGCCTAATAAACTATAATAATCAGTTCTGGAAAATACAACCTTATGTTCTCATCATGTGCTACAATAGCTCATATACTTGTGGTCACTATTTATTAGTATATTTTGAGGTAAACAACCCCCTTTTGGAAAGGATCCGTAAAAGGGCCAGGAGGTGTGGTGACCCCATGGTCAATTGGTGGAGGAATTAAAGAAGCTTTGTGGTTTAAAAGGTTACCCAGTGACTAGAGCTGTAATATACCTAACCACATGTGAATCAAAGAGATTTGTGTGGGACCAACGGCTATATGCAATCTCATTATCCCAATCGAAAGGATTAGTGGATACACCTTGGGCTAAATGATTGCACTATTGGCAAAGTAGTCCTAAGGAGGGAAGGTTACTCGATGCTACTTTCTATCTTCATTTTCTTAGATATATGGGTGCATTTTCAATGATGCATGAAACCAATTCCTTATGATTTTGAGCCAATAGTGTTTGTAAAAAAAATAGCCCACTTAGTTTTTGTCAGTTTTAAAACATCCTTAGTGGAGTCGCTAACTATGAGCCCCAGCCTCCGAGCCACTAGTGCACCTCGAGTTTTGGGCTCAAGGAAACCTACTGCAGGGGTGGTTAGATTGTGAATGGCATTGTCGATCAGATTATCACTTTAGGTGAACCCTTTATGGGCCTTTTAGGTGCATGTGTGAGTGTGAGTCACCACTTAATACTTTGAAAAATATTTCATTTTAGGTGATTAAGAAACCATTTTTATATGTCTCAAAAAATATTATTTTTAACCAATGGAAAAAGATACAAATCTTGAACCAAATGATGGATTGGGGGACTCATGATTGATACAAATTAGTTTTTAGAAAAAAGTTTATTTTTCTTAACAATTCTGGTTTAAAGATCATAAGGTTTTTATTTAAAAGGATTTTGATGTATGCATGGCACTTTAATATGGTGCATGAACATAATAAAGAATTTAATTATGATACATGAGTAGGATATTGTACGTATTACAAGAATAAGAATGATAAAACAAATAAAAAGTAGTAAAATAAATAGGAGTCCCTCCTCTAGCCAGACTGATACTAGGGAAGGTACACATCCCCAATAGCAAATAAATGAAAGAAACTAAAATTAAATACAAGATAAAAAGAGCAAAGATAAAGGGGATCCCTCCTCTAGCCGAAAGGCATAGGAAAGGTACATATTCCCCTTTTAACAAGAATTTATAACATAATAATAACAAAAGGAATAATAAAAAATAAAAGAGAGAAAATAATACAAGACAAATCTAAAATAAAGAAAAAAATAAAATAAACTAAAAAATAACACAAAACAAAAAAAAAATTAAAATTAAAGAAAATTAAGACTTTGGAGTTGAAACCTAACTGGCTTGGCGACGTATCCCTTTGAATGGGAATCAACTCCCACGACATTCTCCTTTGTTGTGAAGGGTTAGGGGTTGCTTTGAAAAAGTGGATTGGTTAGTGTTTGTTCAAAAGCTAATCCAATTTTAATGTTGAAAGATTAGCCAAATAAGATTTTAATCATTTCAGTTTTAGATTAAAAGAAAATTATTTTGAGAATGTGAATTACCTAGGTCAGTTTTTGGAGTTTAAATTGAATTGAAATGAAATACTCTTACCGTTTGAGGAATAATACCTTTTACAAGTTTTTAATCATTTCAGTTTTAGATTAAAAGAAAATGAATTTGAGAATGCGAATTACCTAGGTCAGTTTTTGGAGTTTAAATTGAATTGAAATGAAATACTATTACAATTTGAGGAACAATACCTATTTTTTACGTAGGGGTTGAGCTTGCATTTCAGGCGGCTTGATTAGGCTAGAACTGATCTCCATTGTGTTTGAAAATGATTTCTAGAAAATTAGTTCAGTAGAGGTTCGGCCTGATAGAATTTTTAGTAAAACATTTAGTAAAAGTTTAGTGTTTAAAAGTTGTCTGGAAAGGTGGCCCACTGGGTCCAATTTATAAAAAAACTGGGTCTGGATTGTCAGAAAATCGAGCACATCCACCAAGAAGCTAGGACGTTCACTAAGCATTAGGCATATGCACCAAGCATTTAGCTCATACGCCAGGCCACTGGCTCATGCAACATGCCACTGGCTCATGTGTTAGGCACTGGGCGCATGTGCCAGGCCTCTGGCTCTTGCGCTAGTTGCTTGGCCAGTGTACTAGAGGCTTGGATCTCATACTCAGTTTGCATTCAAGTCTAATCTGATTCATTTTTTCAACTTTCTGGGTTCATTCTAGGTACAATCTGAGTCTATGGCATCATATTAACTATTAGTAGTGTATGCCCTAAAGCGTACACTCATCATGTGAATGTAAATGAAAACTTTAACTGGCTTAGTATATGTGTTTTTTAAAAGGATACATTCTTGGTATCGAATGTATATATGTCCCTTAACTATTTTGTAGGGAATTTATTCTCAAAGGTTTTGAGAATATGAGTGACAGATTGCCCTTTTAATAGATGCTTTAAAATTTTTTCATGGTCATAAGATTATTGATAGGGATACCATTAATCCGGAAGACCATCACCTTTGTTGTCACCCATAATGAGTATTGGATACTTATTGGTATGGGGGTAGTGAGTCTTGTGTTACAGACATGTGATGTAGTGACAACACGTGAGCACACTCATGAGATGAGTGAGTTAAATAGTGACGTCAAATGATGGATACTTGGGTTGTTACCTACCAGTCAATATCGCATCATCTAGATCATGATTGTGCATATAATCTTTAGATTTAAGGTGACATGTTATCTAGTGTATTGGTGGTTATGGTTTGTTACTACTTACATACCAATGCTAGTCATGTATTGGTATATGGCATGTGGTGTCCATAATCAGTGGTATGTTGGGATAAGTGTTTAACCAAGAAAAAATTCATTTACTTGGGTAACAAAGGAAGGAAACTAATGACTTCTGGTTGTTCTTGATATGCACAACTTTGATCAAAGTGGATAAGGTTCACTAGAAAGAGTTTTTAGTTGGAACCAATTTATCGAGAACTCACACCGAATAGAAGTCATATAATATTTCACATAGGGTTTGACTTCTTCCATGACCTAAGATGAGATCAGGAATCCGTAATGAAGGGATTCAAGTGCACAGTAATTATGATTGAGATGTCTATTTTTATGTTAAGGATATGATCACTGACATTCATTTATAATTGGCTAGTCACACTATATTATGCTAGACGTCACTCATAACTTATGGGACTAAGTGTGGAATTAGGTTAACACAATTGGTGGGAAGAAAAGAGTTTTATTTATCCCATTGCTATTTAGAACCTAGTAAGTCACATACCATATGGTGATTCCCATTATCTTGAATGTATCATATTAATTATTAATTAAATAGTTTAATTAATTGTTAATGATGATAAAATTAAACATGTAATTAAATTTATAGGATCCTAGCATATCTGGATGTTTAATTCAAATAGAGGAAATTTCAATTAAGTCTTAATTTGTATAGGATACAAATGGGTATGAGTAATTGAAATGGTTTTGGACTAATGAACAAAATAATTAAGCTTGACACGAAAATGTTAGTTTAATCCACATGAGATGTGGTTAATTAAGGTTTAAAGATGATTCCTACTAATTATATACTTAATCTAATTGACTAATTGATTAGTTAATTATCAACTAGAACAAGTAAACATAAATTTTCAACATAGTTCCTTAATTTAAGGGAAAGTGATTGGGAGAAGTATGGGTATAAATATGGGATTACTTCATCTTTTTGCCTAACTCTCACAATACTTTTGTCACACTCAAAGAGAAGATGATGAAGTAACTATTCATCATCTTCTCTAATGAGTTATAGAGAGAAGCTCTCTAAGAGTTAGAGAGAGAAAGCTTCAAAATCACACCAATTTGAGAGAGCAAGTTTGTTTTGAAGAGTAATTCTACAAGAACAAACTCATTTTTCAATTAGCCCTTGGAAGGGAGTGCGGAGAAGCTTAAATTCCAAAGCCATCCTTAAAGTCTCAAGTTCTCAAGTAAAGAAGTAAGAATTAAGCATTTGGGTTATTCCAATGAGATGAGATTCAAGTTTCTTGAAGAGAACAAAAGAACAAGCTTTTGGGAAAAGCTTGGAATGTCTTAAGCTAGAGGCGTCACATTTGAGGAGCTTAACGAAGGAGAGTGGAGGTATTTATGCTTC
>CAOJBK012736653.1:0-10586 GCA_948294925.1 Codiaeum variegatum | reverse complement strand
GCATATCGGCAAGATATTCAAAATATGCATGTTGAGCAAAGTATCAATAGAGTTCTCATAAATAGGAAGTAGCATTTGTTGGTATATTACAGGCCTAAATTTCTAATGCTGCAACGGCAACCTTACAGCTGTACTCCGTTTCCTGTGTCACGGATGCAATTAGCCAGCTTGACTGCAGCACTGTCATTCCAAGTCGACTTTGTCAAATTTTTAAGCATTTCCAGGCAGCGGTTCATGATATGCAATTATATAGGACTGCCTCTTGATATCTGCACTTACAACCCCAAGTCACTATCCTTTATCTCTGTTCTATACAGTCATCTGAATAACCATCCTCCAACAAAACACACAAAAATGCTTTTGTTAAGATGCAGCTAACCAGCCACAAATTAAAACATAAGACTACATGCATATATGAGAGCATAATAAAAAATTATATGCAGATGGCTGTAAATTTGCAAGAGATGTTATAATAAATTCATCTCCTGTCCAAAAATGGATTAAAGTGGTTTCAGCCACTAATTTTCGGTGTGAAAGAATTTGTAAATGCTTTAGTTTCTATAGCATTTCTGTGTTTATTTCATGAGCGGTTCGGCAGGAAAGCCACTTTCTGTATTATTACAGAAACATCGATTAGACTATCCTAACAACTAAGTTTTCTCATAGAGAAACTCATTATTCAAGAAATACCACCAGTATAAAATTTCAATATCCATTTATACAACTTATATTATTATCTTCATGCAATTTCCTGTCTCTACCTTGAAGCTTCGTTGTCATTTGGAAGAACTCTCTTCTCTCATCAAGCAGATTCCACCATACAATGCCCCCTTTTTAATCTAATCATCAGAACTTTTATCTATGAGGTGCCACCAGTTCAGTAAATTTCTTAATGAAAGTCAAGAAAAATAACAATTTCTTTGAATGCTTGAGTTTATGAACCAAACCAGCTAATTTAGATTGAACATGGAGTTTTCTTTAGAAGCAAGCTTTGAACAAGAATCAGATTAAGCTAAGTTCAGTTTTACCAACTAGGATTGCATGCTACTCATTTAAGGAAACATTCAGTATTGAAGCTGTAAACTGTGTTAAGGACCCACATAAGGCATCCAAAGAAGTGATTTTGCATTAAGAATTTAATGTCATCTCCCCTCTAGAGAAGAGAGATCAAACATAAGGAGAAAATTAAAGTGGTATATTATGTGATTCAACACTTCAAGACAACTTAAGGGATTTTAAGTTTGTATATGTGCTGTGAACAATTAGTTATTGGACGTCAAAAGAACTTTTCAGTTTATAAATTCCAAGTATTATTCAACTTAACACAAAAAAAATCATAATCCCAAGTTATATTGGGATCGGCTATATGAATTCGTCTTTTCCATTTGGAACAATCTTGGACCAAATCATCAGAAAGATGTAAATTATGCTGGATAACATTTTTCCAAGCCAGTTTAGGCATACTTTTATTTTTTCGCTCACAATTATCCTAAGACGTTATTGGTACATCTAAAGGTCTACAAGTTACGTTCCCAAATCATCTTAGTCTCACTTCTCTCAAATTATCTTTTATTGGAACAAATCTAACTATATCTTTGATATACTCATTACAATTTCTATCTAATCTAGTATAACCGCACATCCATCCTAACATTCTTCATTTCTGCCACACTAATTCTAGAGAGTAGTTGTGCCTTTATAGTTTAACACTCACTCTCATATATTATAGCCGGTTTAATCGTAGCACAGTAGAAATTTCCTTTTAGTTCATGTGGAATCTTTCAATCACATAATACTCCAGAAGTACTTTTACATTTTATCCACCTCGCTTTGATCCAATGGGTAACATCCCCCTTATAAATCCCAACTTCTTGTAGGATAGAGCCCAAGTATCTGAAATGTCTACTTCTATGTATGGCCACTCTTAAACACATGCCTATATGCTCCTTCCTGCTACCCTCTAGAAAACAACTATGTCGCATAAATTGAATAAAGACATGAACTAAAAGAAAATAAGAGATGAACCTGATTCTGCAAGCTTGCTGTGGTAGTCCAATGCTGAGGGTTATTTACTACTGTTGAACTTCAGTGATGTAAGCAATTGTTCTCGACTCTTCATGTACGTTAGGCACTATAGCAGGCGGTAATTCTCTCATAATCCATAGTATAAATGCAGAAGGGACTGAATAACCTAAAAAAGAAGTAATGAAATAAAATCTTAAAGCAAGATCTAAGGCATAGACAATCTAGATAGAACATAATTAAAACTCGCTTTCCAACAGTAACATTTAGGCTTTTTTACAAACTTCCAAGTGAAAAATGAGAAAGCATAAATATTTTGGTAAATCAGATTCCAAATCCCAAGAAAAAAAAATTTGGACAAAAGGACCATTAATAATAAAGAATAGAGCAAATTCCTATCCCCACCGCACCACCCCCACCCAAAAAGAAAAGAAAAAAAAAGTAGCATCTGAAGTCATTATGAAAATTTAATGGACAAGTTACGTTCAGTACCTATAAAATAATATAAAATTAGTAAAAGAGAAGTGTAAAGACTATTGTTATCAAGATTCTGGCAGTAATAGAGGACCTGCAATCACAACTCTATAGTTAAATTTGAGAAATATAATGATTGGAAATGCAAGAACAAAACATATGGCCACAGGAAAGTACATACCGGAATTTGAGTTAAAAGGGTAACAAAAGCACTTGAAGTGAAACATAGAACAGAGACAACAGCCAAACCTGCAACCTGTACATGCAACATCCACAAATAATCACAACATCATCAAAGAAAAAAGTCCACTAAAATATCAGTGACCCTTGATTCCAAATCATAAGATTAATCCTGTCACTTGCCAGTATTCATGACAGGACAAGTAACATGCCAATTACATCGTATTGATACATCCATCTTCAGAAAAGAAAGGAGCTCTACCTTCCACATTTCAGAAGCAGCTCTCTCAGATCTAACCCTTCTCATTTTTGAGCATATTAAAAGTCCTGAACATGAAAAACACAGCAAAAGATCACAGATCACATAACAGATATAGAAAACCAGCCTATGCAATAAAATTTCCAACACTACATATGATCAAGAAACCAATTTGTGTTGCCAATACCCATTTGGTGTCAACAATAAAACCAAAAGCAAATCACTAATTCCACCACAAGCACTACAATTAGCCATTTTCACCATGCTGTGCAAAATACTGTCTATTATCACATACCGCTTAGCTCCCAAAAAATCTGCAGGAGAGTCTTAATTAAGTCGAGCTTTTTTTGTAAATGTTTTATCCAGAAAAAGAAATAAGTATTACTTCAGAAACCAAATCAAGAAATTAAAATGACAAATTTATGCAGATTTACATCACAGCAGAAACGTACCTGTTCTTTCAGTCAAATTGAAAAGACATGTATCACTAAATTCTAAGTGATTGAAAATTCAGTAACATAATGAGCTCAAGTGACTATCCAGTCCTTATGATATGCTACCTTTTGCAATCAAAGTAGCTTTATCATGTCACTCTACGTTTATAATTCAGATCCACAGGTTTTATTCAAATAGTTGCTCAGTGGAGTGCCTTTTGATTGCAAAAAGATAATCAGTTTTTTTTTGAAACTCAAAATGATAATTAGTTTTACCCTTCTAAATGCAATAGTCCAAAATGATAGTTGCTCACCATAACATGCCAAAGCTCCTCCCAATACCAGCGACGCTATAGCAAAAACATCTACATAAACCTGCATGAGATTAAAGACATTACATATATAATACACTTAGAAGTAGGGTACAGCTGTTAAAGCAGTGAATGGCAGCTTATTGGTTATTAGTTTAGTGAATGGCAAATAAAGTGAATCAGCCATTAGCTCCTAAGAATTGGGCAACTTGTAAAATGCAGATATTTTGTGGGAGACCAGTATGCTCTACTGCAACTGAAAA
This sequence comes from Codiaeum variegatum, assembly GCA_948294925.1. NCBI lineage: Eukaryota > Viridiplantae > Streptophyta > Magnoliopsida > Malpighiales > Euphorbiaceae > Codiaeum > Codiaeum variegatum. Next base: position 6,643 of record CAOJBK012736653.1, on the reverse strand, counting down.
TAACATAATGCACAAGATAATGTGAAACATATGATGCTTAGTAAGCTGCTTCTCTTTCTTAAGATAAAATCCACTAAAATAATAATCCGTTTGCAAGACTCCCACGAAGAAGTTAAAACTGTCCAATGCAACATGGAAACTGGAGCTCCAGAAAGTGCCCAAAAGGTGTCAAACAAGAATTTGAGAAATGAAGAGGCAGGTGAGCTGTCATTAGAGAACATGTAATGACAGGGAGATGCCACTGTTCTCTATCACCTTATCATTTGGCAACATCCAAGAACATGACAAAGATATAGAAGTCAAAAGGGATGATGATCTATCCATTCAATCTAAAATGTTTACCTGGAAGAAAACAAATATCAACCAGACAGTGGAATTATTTGGAATTATACTTCTAATATGAACAAGGAAAGTATCAAATTATTTTTATTTAATTGTCCATACCATGGCCAGTGATGACGAATCAATAAAACTATTTCCCTTCCCAATCCACATGAGCACAGCAAATAACACCATCAAGACAAACACTAGGACGGTAACCTGGTGAGAAAGAAGAGGGTTCATAGTTTTGTGAGTGTTCATCAACTGTGTGTCTGCATGAAAAAAGCAAAAATACCTCAATTCTTGTGCATAAGATGAGGGAAAAAAAGGAAACTTTTCTTCATTTCCATACCCAGATCACAATTTTTTGACGGTTTCCAACATGGATTGACCGGAAAGGTATACATATTCTTAGACTATCCACATGTGCTGAACTTGGGTCATCTAATCTCATCTCCAGCAAAACTTCATGAAAACTGAAGTCTTCCTCTTCACAATCTTCATCATCGGCCTGATGACGAAGGTCAACCCTAGAGGGAAAACATAACATCCAGAGAAAAGTAAAGATCATAATTAATGAAGAGAACACGGGTTTTTAGCCATCATATCCAGATAACAAGTACTGCCAGATAACAAATTAGTGATGAAGTGGAAATCACCAAATGAAGACACATCAAGCATTAAGCACCCATGACAAATAAATCCCATCCATCTGCCTAGGAACTAACTAATAACTAAAAATACCTTTAAATTTCAAAGCTACAGTAATATGAATTTCTGCAAATTCCAGTATTCCATAACTGAAATGACCAAAAAAGAAGTCCACAACTTGGCTTGTTCTGACTAAATGACTTAAAATTCTTGCCACTATCATTCTATAGACTTCAAAACTCTGCTTGCTTCCAAATTCTCTTATTTCCAGCATATATTTATTTTTGAAATTCAATCAGTAGTTTCTCATTCTCACTCTCATTCATTTAAGCCATGGGTTGTCAAACTAGTACCAGAGATATAAGACAGAAATAATTCTGAGACTTTTGTTCCTGGAACATAATTGAAGAGTCATCATGATGCAGCCTGAATAGCAAGCTACTAATACATCCTGAGCTTAAAATGATGAGGCTTGGGCCAAAAAAAAAGGCTGATTACATAAGCTAGTCTTCCATTTCCAATAATGGGATCTGTATAATATCTCACTAGGCACATTTCAATTCCCTGATAATTACCAACTCTAATGGAAATATTATAACTTCACCACCAGATTCCATATCAACAGTTCTAATTCATCTAAATCACATATTTAATGCAAAAATCTCTACCCAAGGACATAGAAAGAAGATAAAACTAGATATGACATTCTCACTGAAATTAATAGATGCTCCTCTTCAATTTGAGAATATTTCGGACACAAAAATAGGAATAATAAATTCTTTAAGCACCAGATTGTATATGAACCTATGGCAAGGCACAAGGAATATTTACAAACATCCGGTCCCCACTTTTATTCTGTGAATGGAAATTAGCAGCAAAGTAGAAAACATACCAGAAGGATAAAAGTAGAAGGAATGCCGCAAAAAACAGGATTTTCGGTAAGGCTGAAAGGAAGAATTCACGGAATTCAAATGCTTTCAATAAACTCAAAATGTAGCAATCTAGCAACTATTTGAAACAGAAGACATACCCATGAAGATAAAACCACAAGAATAAGACCAGCACAGCCACCTCTCACAGATAGCAACGGTAGTAATTAGGAAAAAGATGAAGTAACCTGCAAAAATCATGAGTATGAAATTCATTTAAATAGAAGATTCAGGAAACAAAAAGCAACATACATACAGTACTTACATGTGGTTATACGCTTGCAGAATAATATCTAGATGAATGAGATGACCTTTAGGTGTTCATCTAAAGTAATTACAATCATACAATTGACAAAACAAGAACTTGTAGCAAATAGCATAATTCCTAGAGACTTATAAAGAAATATAAAGAAGTCATACGCAGCTGTTTCAGTGAAAGGAAGGACAAACTTGAACTGTTTCCCTCAAATTCTCCCTGTATTATTTTCGTCTAGTTAACAAAAATATAAGATGTTAATACATGGGACAAAAATTTGCAGCAAGATTACAAGAATAAAATGAAGATCAAAGTAGAGTTGAAATGGTTAAATCTAAGAAGCATGGATACGGACATGGCAATATGGCAATTGTAAAAATTTAAGGACACGACACAGATGGGACACGTTACATATATATATAAAGAAAATTAATAAGATAATATTATAAAAGATAAATTTAATATGTATAAATCCACGTAAAAAATAAAACGATTATTGAAACAAAAGAGAAACTTCATGATATTTTAGTATTAAATATAATCTTTTAGATAAAAATAACTAATATCACGCATATGACATATAAGAAAATAAAAAAGTTACATTATTAATATAATAAATTAGAATTATTAAAAAAAATGTTTATGATATTTTTGTATAAACCGCAATTATCTAATAATTTATTTTCAAAATGTATCATGTCATGTAAAAAATGTATCGGAAAATTGTCGGAAACGTGTCGGGAAAGTGTCCTAAAATGAAAATATAATAAAAAAATTAGTACACGTACGGAAAGTTGTCGGACACGTGTCGGATGAGTGTCAGTGTCGGAGAAGTGTCAGACGCGGACACTTCACCATATTTGAAGTGTCGGTGATTCATAGGGTTACATACATCAAATGAAATATTTCTAGTCTATTCAAATTCAAAATTTTGATATGCATTTGCAGTCAGAACATATGACATAAAATTAAAGTATATTTGTAGACAGGTGCCAATATAAATATATGTGAATGAAGAAATGTCAGGCGCCATATCCAACCTAATTAATGTACCAACAACCCCATAACTATTATCATGTGGTGTCTAACAAATGCTGCTCCTGAATTAGTACAAACTTTCTACACTTATTTTGCACTCCTTAATGTCACCATTACAGTTTATGGGTAGCTCCTCTATCCGTCTTGATCAGTTGATTAATTCCATTGATGACTAATATCACCCTGGAGTTTTTAAGAGCCCAAATTATCAAATTTTCTAAAACGTAGTTTTCTTTACAAAAAAATTGAATGTATAGGAAAATTTTCTATTTAATCCTTCGTTTTGTTTCGCAGAAAATAATGTCTCCAGAAAATAATTTCCAAGGAAAACATTATTTTAGAAAAGATGTGTATGGATATTTTTAATTAACTACAATGATATTGTCAAAGTAAAAAAATGTCTTAATTTTTTATTTGACAAGGAAAATTTTTCCACTGATCAATTTCCCTACATCCTCCAATCTGCCAAAAATGGCAGAAAATGTTATCCAGACTAAGAGTTAGATTGTCAAAGGACTATATTTCTTTACACACTTTTTAGCTGATCTTTATTTGGGACCACACACAAATCACAAAATCATCCAACCATAATGCCGTCTTATATGAATTCTAATTCCAATAGATTTGCCCTAGCTAGTTCTGTCTTCACGTATCAATCCCCTCAATAAATCCAATATCTATTTTTCTTCCACTTTGAGAAACCAGCAACCATTTTGAATCCAACTGCCAGCGCCCGCTCTTTTGCCATAAATATGAACCTGTTCAAGTCCCATTTGAACTACACCCTCGAGACTTTCTCCTCTAATTCCAAAACCTGAGTCCCGACTAACCAATCCTAAGGTCATATCAAGATGCAAATAGACAGATTAAACAATCCGATTCTACAACAATGCAGTTATCTTTTGATCTATGAACAACAAAAATTATAAACAATGCCAAGAAAAGAAGCCCAAATGAAATACAGTCGCAGTATAGATCATCTTCCTTTGACAAATCAAAGCACCTGAGCAATTATGTTTAATGCACAGGAAAGGAAAAATAACTAATTCAAATTATACAGATATATCAAACATAAAAAGATAAGAAATAGCTCAACCAATTATGGAACAGCTACGAGCTCCTTACAGGCACCAAAGCCCTTGACTATAAACATTTATATAAACACCAAAAATAGGACTGTGGCAGTGTCGCGATGGAAATAGAAGTTCTTACCAGCATTTGATGAGGCAATCAATACATGAAACACCTGTAATATAACATAATTTATCAAGTCATCCCATCATACAAAGTAAGAACTAAGTTTAGTGAAAAGCGAAAGGTGCACTTAAGGCGATATATCTTCCTATCGCCAAAAGCACAAAGCATAAAAAAAGCGCTCGCCTGAATCAAACCAGGCACAAAATATTTATAATAATTAAACAATAATATAATATTACTAAAACACATAACTTTCATCAAATACAAATCTAAAGAAAACCAAAATTTATAAAAACCACAAATAATTGCAAATAGTAATATGAAACCAATATATAAAATATTAGGTTAATAATAAATAAAGAATATGAAAATTTTAAAAAAATATATACAAAATAATTTATAAAGAATTAACTTGTTAAGTTTTTTGACAAGTAAAGAACATGTGATAAAAAGAAAGGGAAAAACAGGATGAAAGTTGTGAACCTAAAACGGGTCCTTAAAATTTATTATCTAAAATAAAACAGGATGTTTAGTATTTCATTCTTCAGCCAGGTGAGAAAAACAATATTTAAAGTGAGGACAGATTGCGCTTCTTATGGTGTGCTTAAGCGATGAAGTGCTTGCTTTTGACTATGCATCATAAATTCCTTAGTTGACTCAATCTAGATGAGAGAGGGTTACAAGACTGATGCTTTTTTTTTATCTCTCCCTCCCACAAAACCCCACCAAAGCAATGCAAGCCCATGGTCGCTTAATAGTCAGCATTCTCCCTCTGTAATTTAGCCACAATTAGGTTGCTTTAAATAACTATTATTATCAGAGTCTCTTATTTATAATGGGCAACTACTTGTGTTGAAACTAAAGGAGGAAGCAACCACGGTTTTCTGCTCTTTAGTTTTGCCACTACAATAAAGATTGATATACAAATTATAAAAAAAATATATTAAGTGAAGACTTGCTACCTAACTTTTTTTTTTTTAAAAAAAAAAGAAAAAAGAAAATTGATATACAAACAAAAAGATTGATATACAGTTTTCAATCTTTATACAAGACATGTACAACATATATACAAGGCATGTCATAAAGACTTGCAAACTGCTAACTTTACAAAAAAAAAATCTAGCGTATAATTTGATTTGCACAAATGTTAGCAGCATGAGTTATTTATTGAAGGCGTTACAATCAATTCAGATGGATTCACCTGGAGTCTGCCTTAAGTTTTCAGACAAGTCACTTAGACTGGATCAAGGCACAAGTCCCCAATTCAACCAGCTAGTCTGACAACAGTGGGTTAATCTAGCTAACTGATCAATTAGTTTAAGCTAAACACGAAATATATCTAGAATTGGATTAGAAAGCAAAGTGATGATCACTTACTTTTTGTCTAGTCCAGCCAAGTTGTGAATTCCTGGAGTGAATCCTAATTAGCTGGAAAAGATGGTAGCAGCAATTAATTGTCATTTCAATTAAAGAATACAAAAATTACCAACTTCGTTTATCTTCTCATCTGCCTTCCTTCTCTCTTTCTCCATCTCATACATAAGTTAGAGCCATATATTAAAGTGCAGGCTTCGTTTTTTTCTCTTTTTTCTTTTTCTTTTTCTTTTTCATAAAGCGACTTAAGATTGAACACTTTAATTAGAAGAACACACCCACCCTTCTAAGCTTAAAATGTGAATTAAATAAGCAGTGCGAATCTCTCAATAAGCAAATAAATAACCTTGTTGATTGACCTATAATTAGCAAACAATGTAACAATCTAATTTGACAATAAAAAAAAATTAAAAGATTGGTAAAAATTCCTATTCTAGCTAGAGGAGCAATCAATAACCAGTCCATCAAAATGACGAATTCCTCTTCAACAAGATCATCAATGCATAAAACTCCAATTCCAAACAATATGGAGAAGGCTCAATTTCTATGCATAAAAACGATGAGTGAATGCGAATAAAAGAACAGAAGAAACCTGAGAATATGCGAGAATCGCAATAATGCCATCAACACAAGCAAGAGCCGCATTGACACCGACCACCTCTCGTGGAAAGCAACAAGAGCCGTCTCTAATTTCCAACATCTGTCTTTTCTCTCCAGAAACGAGGAGAGAGATAGAGAGAGAATGCTTTTGTAGGGTTTTGGTACTTTCAAGTGTACGAACTGAAGACGCAATCTTTATCAAGGTATCTTTCATGGGAGATCTGTTTGTTGCTGATTTTATGCTTTCTCTTCACTTCTTTGCGTTGAGAGAGAGAGA
>CAOJBK012736090.1:0-13303 GCA_948294925.1 Codiaeum variegatum | reverse complement strand
TTCATAAATTGAGGAAATAGAGTTTAATTAGAAATCCAATAAATAAGTGTTCTATGACTAAATTTTTTTTAATAAAAACAATGAGATTATTTTGTATTTCGAAGTAGTAAGATTTTAGCAAAACTACTTAAAAATAGTATTTATGAAAAAAGAATTTTGAATATAGCTATTTTATCTTATTTTCTAATCAAAGTATTATTTTAAAAAAATTAAACAAAATAATGAGTATTTTAAATTAACGATGTGCTATTCGCCCTTAAATTGTGAAAATTCTTTAAAAAGAGATTCATGGGGTGAAAAATACCAGTGATCACTAACATTTACTTATTTTTTTATCACTAACTCTTGATTTTTTTTTTTAATTTTAATTACTAACCTTCTATTTTATTGCACAAGCAATTCACTAGGAGGTTTCATGGTAGAAAATCTGATGTGGCATGACACGTGTTGACTAGGAACTGATGTGGCATGACACGTGGCATGCCACGTGTTGACCAGGAGCTTACGTGGCATGCCAAGTGTTGATTGTGTAAACATGCCACGTCAGATTTTCGGCCATGAAACCTTTTAGTGATTTGCCAGTGCAATAAAATAAAAGGTTAGTGATTAAAATGAAAAAAAAAAATCAAAGGTTAGTGATCAAAATTGAAAAAAAAACCAAAAGTTAGTGATCACTGATACTTTTTACTCGAGATTCATAAGTCTCAATTCCTTTAGTTATCTTTTAATTGACCATGTTTATGTTAATGATTTTTCTTATTTTCATTACCTCGCTAATTTTTTAGATTCAAAAAGTCGAAATCCTTATACACTACTGATATAAATGATTTCAATAATAACAAAGGAAAATATAATACCATATATATATATATATATATCAAATCTTGAATATTAGTGTACCAAAATTCCCAGACGTAAAACTCTCGAAAATCGACCAAATGGCATAACTATCCTATATAAACATGAATTTAAAATAAAAATTCAGAATTTTGATAAAATATTTCATGAGTATATATATAAAGTGTTAAATGGCAAGAAGTATGGATATAAGAATAGTCTCTGTGAGGCATTCTTTGCCTGAGAAGAATTATGAAAAGGATTTTTGAAATCTCATTCACAGTCGAATGGTAAAAACCTTACTCTACATGGTTTATAGAGAATCAAATATGGAAATTAGTATATATATATATATATATATATATATATATATGATCATAAGAATTATGGAGTTTTTAAAGTATACAAGTATGATGGAAGATCAGAAGTGGAATCGTTGCATGACGTAACATCATTGTTGTGCACAATAATCTTGAGGAAGGGATTAAAGCTTCAACATGTTAGGGATGATGCATCTTTATATCAACTAGAGGAGTACAACCTTGGCCATGGTGATCTGATCAATTGCTGTGACTATGGTTGGTTAGGAGAGCATTGAAAATCATTGGAATGATCAGCTAAAAAGCATGGATATTGATGATAAATATGATTCTAGATCAATTATTAACTTTCACTTTTTAATATTCCAATAATTATGAAATATGTATAAAGATTAGTCGGTAATGATAAAAATGAGAAAAATGATGCCTAGAGATGTTACAATTGATCTAATGTATGGAAAGATGAACTTGATGGTGAGAATCACCTATTGGGAAAAAGTAATCCCTTGATGGATTGAAAAAATCTTTATTGGGGTTTTTGAATATAAGAGACTGATCTCACTAGTATGGCAATGATGGAAAGGCAAACAAATAAGGAAAGCATAAAATATTGACTACGATGTCAACTGTAAGACATAGGAAAATTTACCCATTTGAGTATTTATAACTCACAGTAAACACCTGAAAAATGATTTACAAAGTTTATAAGCCATATAATAACAACTGAATATGGAAAGAAAAATCATACTCAATTTCAATGATTTTAGAAGGATATAAGTATAGAATTACAAAATAAGTTAAATGATAAATAAACAAAAGAATCGAATTGTATTATAAAATTACTATTAGAGTAAAAAATCTTTTCACACTATTATGATCTATAAACATTCCCCTTATATTGATTTATATTCTTTCTAGAAAGTAAAAATATTATCAATTAAATTATTGAACTGAAATTCTAAAAGTAATTCATAACTCTGGAAAAATTTTCAAATTTCTTCTATTATGCCTTACTCAGTACTTCTTACTCATCATCTCTTTATATTTCTTTCTTTCATTCCATTATGAGGCCTTGGACTCTAGGCATGACACATACCTCGAGCCTCTTAAGGAAACCGACCACATGGGGACAGATTGCGCATTGACTCGATTTACCAAATCTCACGTGTGGAGAACCCTTATTGGCCTGTTAGGTGCATTGTGAGTTGTGAGTTACCACTTAATACTTTAAAAACTATTTCATTTCAGGTGATTAAGAAATCATTTAACTACATAAATAATGTCTATTTTACTAATTTTTTGAAAAGGCAAATCTCGAACCAAAAGATGGATTCCACGACTTGTGATTGATATAAAATCTTGATTTTTAGAAAATAAGTTCATTTTCTAAACAATTTTGGCTTAAAATATTATATGGTTTTGGTTAAAAATATTTTCATGTATTCATGGTAGTTATGTTGTGATGGATGAACAATTATAGTATTTAGAATGATAGAAGTGATAATGAAAGCAATAAATAGAAAAATAGATAAAGCGAACAAGGGTCCTTCCTCTAGCCAAAAGGGTACTAGGGAAGGCACATATCCCCAATAACAAATTAAGTAAAAATAAAGAAATAATAAAATAAAATTATATAAAAAAGTGAAAAACACAAAAGGGATCCTTTCTCTAGCCATAAGGCATAGGATGTGTACACATTCTCTCAATATAAATCCAAACATGAAGCAATAATAATAATAAAAGATATTGTTTGTAAGAAAAGAAAATAAATAATGACTAAAAAAGTGAAAAAAAAAATGATTTGGAGCTGAAGCTTTGAAATGGCCTGTCGTTATATCTCATTGAATGTGAATCAAACCCCACGTTGTTATCTCTTCTTGTGAAGGGTTGGATGTTGTTTTGAAAAATTGGGTTGGTTGGTATTTGTTCAGAAGCTAATCTAATTTTAATTTGAAATATTAACTGAATTAATAATCAATCATTTCAATTTTTGATTTAAAGAAAAGGTTTTTTAAAAATATGAATTACTTAGGTCAATTTTTAGGGTTTAAATTGAATTGAAATAAGGTACCATTACCATTTGATGGACAATACCTTTTGTTTTCTTTGATGTGGAATGGGAGCTTCAAAAGGCTTGATGAGGCGAGAGTGAGCCTCTGTTATGTTTGAAAATGATCTTCTAAAAAATTTGTTTAGCAGAGGTTCAGACGAGTAGAATTTTTTTAGATATTTCAACAGAGGTCTGGTATCAAAAATCGCTCTAAAAATGTTACCTGGGAGTCGAATTTATAGAAAGATTGGATTTGGATCGTCAAAAAATTAGGCCCGGGCACTAGGCACTGGGTGAATGTGCTAGGACATTGGTGCATGCACCAGCTGTTTGGCCCGTGAGCTAGGTTCCTGGCTCGTGCCTGGTGCTTGGCTCGCGCGCCTGGTTTGCAGCTCCGGTCTAGTTTGACTTGGTTTGGTTTTTTAGACTTTCTGATTTCATTTTAGGTATGATTTGAACACGGTTTGAGTCTATCATCTCATATTAATGAGCTAGATCTGATGATGTAAAAATATGTAGCTACCCCCCTTAGCAAATTAGTTTTGAGTAAAAGGCGGATTTGATAAAAGTGAATAGTAGTAATTGTATAGGACCTAATATTTTTCCTATAAAAGGGCATTAGATGATTTACTTTCTTCACATTCTCATCTTCTCCTTATTATTCCTTTATCTTTCAAGAAATTACTTAGCTAAATATTCTCTGAATGATACCGACTTGTGTGACTCATAAGGAGTTCTTTACGGAGTTAAAGGCCGAGTTTGTTGCTGCTATGACTAAGACCATTACCGACCTATTTAGTTCTGATGATGTCGGTAAATTTGATCCAACTAGTTTATTTCCTGATGGACTTCCCTCAATGGCGAATATTGAGCCTTTGTCAGTCCTAAATCCTGATCTCTTATGGAACTAGTAGGAGCATCGTAGTTGGTGCGACTACCCAACAATATTTATTTTTTATCTCTCCCTTTTTTTTCATGCATTTTATTTTCTACTCTCTATTTTTGTGCACTTTATTTTTTTCATGAACTCTATTTTTTCGCTCTTTATTTTTTTTGTGCACTCTATTTTTTCGCTCTTTATTTTTTCTGTGCACTCTATTTTTTTTTGCTCTTTATTTTTTTTCATGCACTCTATTTTTTTAATCCTTTATTTTTCCATTCTTGAGCAAAAATAAAGCATGGAAAGTGATAAAAAATTTTACCTGTAGGATACTCATCACAATCTGAGAGGAGGTAGGTCTAAGTTGTTCATAGTGATGAACTTTTTGAATCGCTTCCTAGATGTGCGCAGTTGTATCGCACCTGCTCATCTATCTAGTTGGATGAGTCTAGATATTGACCGTTCCTTAATAGGAACCTTGTTTTTGTGCTTTCTAAGAGGTGGTAGTAGACCACCAATACATTCTTCCAACTTATTGGTGAGATGACCATGACTCCTCTTGAGTGGTCTTGCCTTACTGGCAAGTAGTTTGCGTTTAAGCATGTTGTGTTTGATGCTCACCCATTACCTCATCATTCTTTATCCAACCTTCTTGGCAATTTGCCTCCCTCCGATTCTAAAGGGATGGTTTCTAGATTGTGATTGCTTAATTTTTTGTGGAGAATGGATCCAATTGCTTTCTCCATCGACCAGTGCGCTAGAGTCTGCTTGCTACTTATCTTTTCTACCCTCTTTTTATTTAATGAGATGGGCCATGTTGACCTGAAAGTGGTGGCATTGCTGATAGGTTTGAGTTTACTTAGTCAGTATGACTAGGGTAGTGCCGCATTGTCTACGGCTTACAAGGCAATGGGAACACTGTCAAAGTATAACAGGATAGGCATTTATATGACCATAATAGTCTGAAAGGTAAGTATTTTCCCCTTCACTTTTTTATCTTGCTAAATTTTCTTATATTTCATAGCTTTGGGCCTTTGCACACATTCCCGCTGTTGCCTCCGATATCATTACTAGATATTATGTTCTCTTTCTGATGGGGGGGATATGGAGTAAGGAGTCTTGGGCGAGACCCCACATTTACTTTTCCTTTTCTCAGTATAGAGTTGTTTTGGCTTCTGTTACCAAGATATGCTCTGAATATCTTCACCTTTTGTCTATCATAGATTTTTTTTATAACTGATTGTCTTTATAGGTGGTATGGGCACCCTTCAACTACGGTGTTATAGAAGATGTTTCCCCTTTCACTTTTGGCATCTCCACTATCGATAGGTGGATTGTTTTAGTCTCCTCGCTTACCATAGAGTTCTATTTAGGTGAGCAGGTTAAGGCTCAGATGCAACTTTGAGAGTGGCTATATCAGCTGATCCTAAGGGATTTACAATATATTTTAAAGGGTTGGGAATCTTAGAGAGGATTTCATCATTTTTGGCTCTTACATAGAGTTTATTTCCACTCAGTTAATGAATTGTAGGTCCAGGTAGTGTTCTTGTGATTTTCTATCATTGTTGCTTGAGATGCAGATCCCGTGGCCAGGCCAGTCATTCCTCTGCTTAGGGTATGCCTAGTACCAGCTCAATTTCTTTAGGGATGGGTGTTTCCATACCCTTCATGCCTTCCAACTTGAGTCAGCCTCAAGGCCTTCATCCTCATTTTTCTTATCGTGTCTCCTATGTTAGAGATGATGGTGTGATGAGCTACCATTTTGTTAGTATTGAGTATCTGCTTAGCATGGCATGATTTGATTTAAGGACTTTGTCGTCAGCGAGTATTTCTCTTTTATTTTGTGATTTTTCTTTTCAGTATTCTAACATCTATTTTTTATAGGTTTCTGGCGAGATACATGGGGAGGGATATGATGCTCATGCATGAACTTTGTTTATTTTGAGCACTATGTGGTCTGCCTTGAGTGTTTCTGAGAGTTACAGAGAGCCAAACATGGTTAGGACGTGCATTCCTCATGCTGGTGATGGTGGAGCAGCAATTGATGAAGAATTATCTAAGGAAGATGATGATGCATATGATGTATGCTTGTTAACTTTAGTATGGCCCCACTGTGGTTTTTTTTTTCATGTAAAAACTTCTATTTTTTTGAACTTTATTATGAATTTTATGAAAAACTTCATTTTTATTTGTGATTTTTATCTTGGAAAATATTTTTATCCAAGAATAAAATTTTTGAAAGTAATTTTGGGATAAAAACCACAAAAAATAGAATCAGATTGGGTCAGAACTGAGTGTCATGATGGGTCAAAGCGTGCGCTTGGGCACTAGTGCACACACCTGAGCGCTGGCTCACACGCCTTTCTTCTAGCACATTCGCCAAGCACTGGGTACGTGCACCGGGCTCTTAGCACGTGTGCCATTAGTCTAGTGTGTGCATTTGGCCTTCTGAACTCTGTTGGTGAGATGTGTCTAATTTTTAAAGAATTTTCTGCTTCGTTGGGTTTTGATTACGAGGATGATCTGGCTGTTCGAGTTGAGAAAGTTGGTTATTTCAACTCCTTTAAGAGGCTTTTTGACTAGAGCATAGAGGTAGCCTCTAGCATGGTGAAGGATGACTTTATGAACTTGCATGTCATGATTGACATATTTTTAGGATAATTCTGATCATCCGGTTTGGATGTCTATGAGGCTGAAAGCCTATGCATTTTTTTTATAGCTAGGTATATTTTTGTGGTTCCAATTGGATGGGGTGATGCAAGGGTGGCTGAGTTGATACATTAGATGGGTGAAGGGAAGTCTATACCTAGTATGATTTTGGTAGAGATGCTGTTGAGCCTCAATTGCTATTGCATCTCAAGAGAGCCTTGGACCATTAGTCTTATTTTGCTCTAAGTATTTTTTACTATTTTTTAGTTTCGACATTTATGAGATCTTTTTGACCCCCATGTTTTCTATCAAATTTGGTTGAGAGACCATCTTAAGGTGGTTTTCGGTCTTGAGTCAAGAGACTATCTTTCATCATAGTACAGAACTAGGAATATTGTCGTCCAATTGGCCACTGATAAGGACTAGATTAGTTGGCTAATGGAATTGAGTTGTTCTGACTTGGTTTAGAGACTCGATTAGTATAAGCTCAAGCATTTCATGGAAAAGAGCCATGGTTTTAAGAATGTATATTTTCTCAGCTTAAAGGAACATACATGGTATCATGCTACCAAAGTTCTTAGTAAAATGTGACATGATCAAACTTTGCCCCCAGATGATATCCTTTTTAATGCAACTGTTGTGAATGCCTAAGTAGCTAAGGCGATCTTTAAAGGTTGGATTCGCAACTTCAAAATGTTAGTCCCAGACAATAACTATGTCAAGGTTCCAAAGTATTTAAACTGGTGGATCGAGATATGTTGGCCAAAGGTGAAGGCAAAGCATTATGCTCTTTTAACTGAGATTGAGGAGTGTGTTTGAGTATAGACTTCATTTTTAGAGAATAAGACTTTTTGGTTGTTTCTAATTTCTTCTTGACTCTGTTTCACATATCTTATTTTGGATGTTTCAAAAAATAAATAAGACTTCAATAAAACACATTATTATTTTTTTTATTAAACTCTAATTTTTTCCTAAACCTCCTTTTGGGTTTTCAACTTAATGAGCTGCCTTAATTGCTTTTTGGTTTTTAGTTTACCAGGTTGTACCCTAAATTTTGTCTAAGTTGCCCACTTGGTTTTTTAGCATAGCGAATTTCATTATTTTTTTTGTGATTTTATTTTTTTGTTCATTTTTGCTTTTGCATGCAATGTTAAAGGGCCTATATGAGATGAAACTTGGAATTTTATTGAACGCTTTGGACTGTACCCATGAGGGTTGCCTACCTATCTCCTTACAACAGATTTTTGAAAATGAAGAACATAATAATTTTTAGGAGAATCAGGTCCATGCAGTTCTTCTTACGGAAATGTGATGCTATGTATGCTTATGCAATAAGAACACTAGATATAGTATTTCTTATATTGGTCGAGGTTGCTTGGATGACTAAATTCATTACCATTGATCTCCATTAGGATGACACCTCCGCCTGACATGATTTTCTTGATTATGAAAGGCCCACCCAAGGAGGTCTGAACTTTCCTCTAGAGTCTTGTTCGAGTTGTCTAATCTCTTTCAAGACAAGGTCACCTTCTTGAAGCTTGTGATCCTTTACTATCTAATTGAAATGCCTTGCTAACCTTAGTTGATAGTTCTAAGTTTTATGAAGGGCTTATAATCTTTTCTCTATGATCTAGGTGAGTTTGACATAATAGGCATGTTGCTAGACAAGTTTAGAGATTTGGGCTCCTTGGAGAACTCTTACTAATTGGATTTCTAGTTTTATAAGCAGGAATACTTCCATTCCATACACCAATGAGTAAGGTATGGCTTTAGTAGCTATTTTAAATGAAGTTCTATATCCAAGAAGGGTGCTTGGAAAGTGTAGGTGCCAACCATTGTGATTGTCAATCATCTTTTGAAAGATATTCATGAGTGCTTTGTTAGCGGCCTCAATCGCCCCACTAATTTGAGGTCTGTAAGGAGAAGACCTATAGTGTTTTTTTTCCTTCTTCGGGAGGACAACTACCTCATTTTGAAAGTGGAAACCATTGTTTGAGATGACTTCAAGTGGAACACCATACCTTGCGATGATGTTTTTTTTATGAATTAAACCACTCTTTTCAAGTCAAGAACTTGGTAAGGTGTAGCCTCCACCCACTTGGTGAAATAGTCAATAGCCATCGGGATGTATTTATGACTAGCAGAGGACTTTGGTGTAACCTTGCCAATGATGTCAATCCCCCATATGATGAAGGGCTAAGGAGTTATAATTGGGTTGAGTGAAGAAGGAGGAAGTTTTTAAAGCTTGGCATAAATCTAACATTTGTGGAATTTTGAACAAATTGCACACATTCTCTATTCTTTCTAAGCTGATAATAGCCTTGGTTCATAATTTTGTGTGATAATGCCCACCATTCATGTTGGTACCTTCCTCACCTCCATAGATTTCCTTCATGATGCTCTTAGCTTCTTCCTCTAAAATACACCTTAGGTGAATGCCATTCCAAGTTTTCTTATAAAGGATGTCTCCCATTGGGATGTAACTATTGGCCAATTGTCATAAGGTTATTCTTTCTAATTTGGAGGCTCCCTCTGGATAGGAACTTATGTAAGGTAGTTGTAGATGTCCTAGTACTAAGGCTTATGATCAACTTCTTGAATATTCAGCAATGGTATTGGCAACTCGGTTCATGCTTGATGCTTATTGAAATAGGACGATAAAGAACCCATCACGTATAAGAGAGTGGCTAGTGCATTGGTAAATCTATTTTCTGCTCTGGGCAAGTAGCAAAAGGATAAAGCATCAAAGCTGGCTACCAACTCTTCGAGTCTCTTATGGTAAGGAGCTAAGAACTCTTCTCTGATTTTCCATCTTCCCAATGCTTAAAAAACTACCAGGTTGGAGTCTCTATAAACCTCTAAGTTCTTACCAATCTAAATACCTGATTCTGATCCAAAAACACAAGCTTCATATTCAGCTTCATTATTCGCTACCTCAAAATCAAGTTCGATAAATAGAGGTAAGCTTTCACTGGTAGGTGTAACAAACACCATTTCAGCACCATATCCTTTATTATTAGCCACTTAGAGTTTCCATGTTTCACCTGATGAGTAGAATGTCTTCATCAATAAATTCAAGTTTTTCCTAATGGTCGTCTGTCGGGTAGCAGCCAGTTGGTTAGTGATGACAATACCCTTGATAGCTATACTTTGTACGTACTTAAGATCATAAGCCGCTAGGACTACCATCCATCTAGCAATTTTACTGTCAATGATAAGTTTTTCCATGAGATACTTGAGTGGACTTTTGTTAGCGAGAACATGTGTGGTATATACCCCCAGATAGTGTCTCAGCTTGTGACGTACCCATACCAGAGCTAGCCATAGATTTTCAATATAGTTATATTTGAGTTTGTATGTCTGCATTCTCTTACTCAAATTGTAGAAGGCATGCCCTTTATGGGAATTTAGAGCATTTTGAGCTAACATGGAACCTATAGATTTTTCAATGGCTGTGAGATAGAGTTCAGTGGTTTACTAGGTCTAGGAGGCTGTAGAATTGACAGATTGAGGAGGTACTGCTTGATATGTTCAAAGGCTTCTTGGTATTCCTCATTCAATTTCTTGGAGGAATTATTCTTCTGTAGGCTGAATATGAGACCACAAGTGTCTGTTAACTGACGGATGAATCAACTGATGTATTAGAGGTGGCTTAGGAACTCTTTTATCTCCTTTTCTATTTTAGGAGGTGGCATGTTAAGATTTTCCTAGGATTTGGAAGGATCAATCTTGATTCCGTTTTTGCTGACCATGTGATCAAGGATAACTCTAGATGTGGCTCTAAATATGCATTTGGCAGGATTAAGTTTGAGGTTGTACTAGAGAAGCCTAAGGAAGAACTTTTTTAGTGCTTGTAAGTGTTGTTTAGCGGTAGTGCCATTGACTAGAATTTCATTAACATATACTTTCACTTCTTATTGCATCATGTTAGTTTGCTAGCCAAGATGGATAGTTAATTGCTTTGATGAATTAATGAGACAATTGTTTTAACACTTCATCTTTGATTGGGATGGACCATGTAGCTTTCATGCATCTTAATTTATGCTTGACAGGCTTATAATCTAGGTAGGTCAGAATCATGTGGACGACGATGCTTGGATCGAGTCCGGTTATGTCACTGGGCTTTCAGGCAAAGCAGTCTTCAAAATTTATGATGCTTGATTTAGTATCATGTGTGTTTAAGCACGCCGTGCAATAAATTTAGTTTTTAGAAAGTCATGCATGCCAGCATTAATAGGCTCTTCAACTGCATCTTTTATTTCATTTATTTTATTGTTCTTTTTTTTTTTTATTGATTAAGGTCAAATTCATTAGTAGGATCATCAAAACAAAATAAGGGAATATGTTACATCATACTCAAAGTTGTTCATCTTATTGACTGAAATAGGGGAAAGGTCCATAGTTACATCATACTCAAAGTTGAAGCTAGGTGGACTAGTTATATCATCAGAGGTTACACACTTAGACTCAGGTTCAGACTTAGATTTAGATTTAGTCACACTTGGTTGATGAAGACTTACTTCAGAGGACCAGTTATTAAACTTCATCTAGACCAACTTGATTAATGTGGACAAGTTAGTGTTTTCCTCCTCATCAGAAAGAATAACTATTTTGCCAAAGAGGCTTACTCCCATATTCTCTTCCTAGCCTTAAGTTAGTGAATAGATAGGTTAATAGTCCTCCACCAGTAGTTTTACATTGGAAAAGATCTCAAATCCATCAATCATGATAATAATCATAAGGTAGACCTAAGGTTTAAGAAAAGCACAGTAAGGTACTGTCTCTCCCTTTTTCATAAAGTAACAACTCAAAGTTTTAAAGTATGGCCTCATAGGATAGCCATATTCCCCACCATCCCATAAGATAGTAGATTTCTCTTGAGATTTGGCCTTCTCTTCAGCGATCTCATCATCAGTTGGGTGATAACCCAAGCCAAATGATGGAGTGGAGAACATATAGTCATTGAAGGATTGAATTCATTGTTGATTTATACCTAAGCCCATCCCATGAAAGTAAGCCAATTTTTCATAATGTTTACAACCATAGGATTATAGTGAGGATCAAAATCCAGTGAGGTTGCCTCTTCTAAATTCTTAACAGTCTTGATATACTGAATAAATGAGAAGCAAGATAAAGGATATGCTGACAGCTCATGTTGGATTTCTATGATAAGAACACTATCAAGGATCTCAAATCTCCCAATCATATCAACCTTAATGGTGAACACCCCATTCTTAAAAGGGAATTGACCCTTTTGATGTAAAGTGGAGGATACTGCCTCTTGGTAGTAATAAAATACCTTTCTCCTTTTGCTTTGTAGAGCTCTCCAAGTGTGAAGCATGCTAAGAAAAGTATCAAAATACCTTTCTCCTTTTGCTTGGTAGAGCTCCCCAAATGTTAAGCCTCTAGTTTTCTCACACCAAGCTTGAGCAAGCTTGAGGTCCCTTCACTTGATGCAAGACTTGACACCTTTGATCTCTCAAGGTTACTCATAGCTTAGGTTCAAGTCTTAATCTCCAAGTTAAGGAACAAATGAGTTTGTCAAGTACTTGGACTTTCTTAGCAAAGATAAGGGCCTAAAACTCTAAGTTAGAAATCCTTTGAACTCTTCAAAGTTCTCAACTTCAAGTTCTGAAATTTTTCTCCATTTTACTAGAAAATTTTATCTGTTTTTTTTCACTTACATTTTTCTACACTTTGCTGGAAAATATTTTCTAGTTTTTTACTTTCATTTTTTTGCATAATGCTGGAAAATATTTTTCAGTTTTACACTTTCATTTTTTCTGCACTTTGATGGAAAATTTTATCCAATTTTTTCACTTTCATTTTTCTGCACAATGTTGGAAAATATTTTCCAATTTTTCACTTTCATTTTCTAAACTTTTCTTGCTAACTTACTTAGGCAAAATAGTTTGCCTTTTATAAGTGGAGTGATTCCACTAATTTAGATGAGTCACTAATTATTTCCACTGACTAAGGAACTTGCCATGGCATGGTGCTTTGCATGAAAACACATGTCATGACATTACCTAAGTGGAAGGTGAGTTGTGTTCATCAATTTAGTGGAAAATTATGCACTTAGTCATCTTATGACTAATCACACTTTGCTTAATTTATTATGTCCAAATTTTGATTTTATCCTCCACCTTTTGTATCTCATATAACAATGACTAAATTGAAATACACTCTTTTTTAAATGAACTTCAAGACATGCTAGGAGTCTTTGTGAATTTAATCACAAGTTCAATTTGATTATAATTAATAGTTAATTGAACACTTCAAATGAATATTAATTATAATATCTTTGCACAATGCTCATTCAATACTTTTTGGTGTGTGACTCACTAGGTTCATGCCCTAAATAACAACGAGATAGGAAAACACTTCTCCTAAGTTATGTATAGAATCCCATCCAATACATAGTCTCATAAGTCTTAAGTGACATCTAGCAAACGTATCGTGACTACCTAAATAGGAATGAATATTAACGACTAATTCAATGAACATATAAGCAATGACCAATGGACATAGTCACCATGGACTCAAATCCCTTCATTATGGATTCCC